>JALLPA010004344.1:0-17494 GCA_036939895.1 Thalassiosira exigua | reverse complement strand
AATTTCGAAACTTCCGGCCGATTTGTCGACAACATGTGCAAACCGGGACACCCTATTAGCCTCATTCGTGTGGGGATATCAGTCGTGCCGAACTGGCGCTTATGTGTTGTACTTATGTGTGTATCTCTATCGCACCTACCATCTCTCATGTATCGATGTCCCGTGTAGTTTTCTAATAGTAAATAACGGTATTTGAAGTTACTCTGTCGGCTTCGACTGTTGCTCAGCTGTTCGCATGCTGTTTTCGGAAACGAAGATTCGTATTTCGGAACTTTCGGCAGATGCCCCCCGGGAGAGAAGATATACCGAACCAGCAGGCACAGTAGGCGCGCCAGCAGGCAATCACGGGAAGCGAGCGCGACGATGATGGCTGAATCGCGCGCCGTCGCCAGGAAGCCAACCGAGCTAGAGCGAGCCAGATCATCGAGAAGCAATCTTCAGGGGAACCTCTTGCTTCATTCCGTCCCGGCGGCATTTGTACGCGCTCGATGAGTGCGTTGATGCCCGCCTCATGATTTGATCGATCGTGATCTCTCAGATGAAGATGCCTGACTGACTGACTCTACTACGACTTTATCTGCGCCCCATCAACATTTTTTCTCGACCGACCTGCTGCTGGCCCAGATGATGTTGCAGCTGCTCGGGCCGATCGGCTTCGAAAATTGCACAGCTCGGCGCGTTCGCAGTGTGGTAGGTATCTAGGAGTACCAAACGTTCCTGCATAATTGCTTGCAGCTTGCAGCCAGCCGCGGCCAGCAGGCTTCAGCTTCAGCAGCAGGTCGGTACGTACTCCTTTGATGGCTTCGCAACGCTCGCCTGCAACCTGCAACCCGCCCCGATCCCCGACTGAGCCAGCTTGGGCACGGGCTCGCTGCATTCCCGATGGGTTCACTTCCACTTCTTCGTCCGGCATGCAGCAGCGTCAACATTATTATCTATTTGGATTTGGCCACGCAGTCTCGTAAGCGCACCGATCCCGCCATATATAATTCATAAACAATACGATTGCCTCGTGAGAAGTCGCATCCATAGGAAATGCCCGTCCATCGCCAGCGAGCCGCCCCCCTGCAGCGCTCGCTAGAAGGAAAAGCGCCCGCCGCCCATTATTTGCACCCTCACAAGCAACCGCTTTTGCAACCGCTGGAGATGACCCGCCGCCAAGCCGCGTTCCTCTCCGACACGATGGAAGAATTGAAGGAACGCGCCGCGAAGCGACAGAGGGTCGGCCGCGCCGACGGATCGACGCCAGTGGATAGCGCAATCAGTGACAGCGAATCATCGTGCGACAGCTTCGACATCTTCGACGGGATGCGCGAGCACCCTCATGCGGTCCAGTTCGCGGCCACGCCCGGGGGGCTCATCACTCATTGTACGTGAAATAGTTCTTTGGCTACTGCGCGCGCTCTGCGGTGCAGCCTGGCGCAGCGTTCGTCTTTTACGTGATAATTGCCGCGCAGAAATTAGCTCAATCGATCGCATCCTTCGCTCTCGACCCCGATCTAAACGAAACAGGGAACGAAGCCTTCGCCGACCTCACCCGTCAGATGAAGTCTTCTCGGGGGACGCATCCGCTGACCATCTTCGACCTCGTGGAGCCCTCGTCGCTCTCGTCGCTCTACGGGATGCTCGCGATGAGCCTGCACGACGTCAATATTATTGAATACGAAGAGTTATCTTTTACGAGGCGACGCGAAGGCTGCGAGCGGACGCCACCCTCTCACCTGTCCATCACGCTGCCTTGCAGGATGTTCAAAAGCTCCTCTTGCGGGTACGACGTCACCGTGAGTTACCTTTGAACTTTGCGTTTCGTTTTGCGAACGACGAATAACTCGGGAGCTATACGAAGGTCGGAAAAGTTGCTGTTTGCGAATGCCTCGATCTCACTCCGAACCGAACGCATCCTCCGACTCAAATCGCGCGTAGGTCGTGTTCGCGAACGACGTCGCCTCCTCAAGGCGGTGCTTCCTCGGCGTGCTCTCCCCGACGAGGGACGACGGAGTCTGCCGAGGAGCCGACTTCGAAGACGACGCCAGCGAATCGAGCAGTCACGCCTCCACTCTCACATCTTCCAGATCGATCGAAGAAGGGGGCGTCAACGCCGGGGACTTTCGCGACGCGGACGAGGGCGGCGGTCCGCGCCAATGGCCGCGGGGCAAGATCGTCCGGGTGGACGACGACCTGCTGTGCCGGACGATCCTCGGCCCCGGGGACTTCAAGTGAAGCATTTAGATGCATATTACATACGGGAGGACTTTTTCGCGCCGGACGATCCTCGGCGCCGGCAGGCTTCAAGTGCATTCAAAAATGCAAATCACGGGCGTAAAGTTCTCCTCCTCTGGAAGCTGCCCGATTTCTTTCGTGCCGCTCGGGCGGGCGGGCGAGTCTTATTTTACAAGCTTTGCGTGCCAACGTCGAGGTTAGCTTAGATTAGTATTCAAATTAGTGTACATACCCATATAATATCATCGTGCAGTTCCGCGAGCTGTCTTCCGGGCCTTTACTTTCCGTCAAAAACACGGCCTGCGATTTCTCGGAGCAGGAAGGCATGGCTTGGTCTCGACTTTTGCGAGAGGGGAAGGTGCCATTGCCCGACTCCGCTCGGCGAACTTGTTGCTGAATTCTTGCCGGTCCAGCTGGAAGCGCTCGTTTTGGAGCAAGAGTCGTCCTCTTCATCGGCCAACATGTACATGCATCTGTTGATGGAACTCATGCACTGCGTCGATGGAAGTTCAAGTAGCACGGACGGAGTGTGTCCGCGACAGAGGTGGGCAAAGATGAGACGGACCAAAACGTTTCGGGTCACGAGGCTTTCGATAGCACTGCAAAGGGCCACATAGAAGGGCGCTGGACAATGGCAAAATCTTCCGCCTTTGCTTATGGTCAGCTATTGGACGACATAGGCACCCTTGGAGATGGACCACGTGCGGAGAATATCCTCCGAGGTACTCATGCCTTTTCAGATGACACGGGCAAGTATGCCAAGGTCCTCTGCCAGCAAGCCTTCCGGTTGTTCTCGAAGATGGCAGAGGATGTGATCGCAACTCACATTACTAGTACTTAGGGAGTTTCGGGACTGGTGGATGACGACGGACGATAACATTCAGTCCTCGAAGTCTGGTCACCACTTTGAGCCGACTTGTCCTTCACATCGTTATACTGCCCATTCATGGGCTTCTCTCAAGGTTCAGGGCTCGCTGCTGCCGGTTTTCAAGCATTGTTGACGGAAATGGTGGAGGGTTACAAATCCACGAGTCATGGATGCCAATATGTGTCAGCCATCACCGCCACGGTCTTCTCGTTTGCTGCAATATTTGTTGGCAAGACAGGGGGCTATCGCAACAAGGTATTGTTGGCTATCTGGTCGCCCTGGTATCTGGCTGGAGGCTGAAGATATTGTACAGTGCACTCCTGTGCAGAATTTTATAAGCTTCCTACTGGTTCCTGCGTGGTTCTACTGGGATCTGCCCAGACCTGCACATAGAGCTCATGACATAAAGGAAAGATTCAAAGATCAGAAGATCTCCTGGCACAAAGCCCTCCTGACAAAAAAGGACTAGCCATTAGGTCAGGCGACATTGTGGCTTCATTCACACTAGGTGATAGAGGTTTTGAAAGAGCTGGGGGTTAGGCTGTCATAAAAATGACATTGCCAAAATGTAAACATCTACATCATTATAAATATTGCAGTTGACAATTGGAATTAAGTCTTCGTCTACATCTACTGTGTTCGAGTAGGATTAGCTACCCTATATAATTTCTTCGAAGCTCCAACCGCCAAGTGTTTTTGTTAGTAATTACACACGCGTAAAAACAACAGTTATTCTTCGCCGACGAGCCTCGCCACACCCAATCGCCCAGTAAATGCGCGAACCGGTTTAGCGAGTGCCGTTTTCCCTCTCCCCCTCCCCTCCATGGCCGCCGCCTTCCCCTAGGCCCGCGACCTGAGAGAGTAGAGGTCGACCATCATCATCAACCTGCCGGTGCGACCGCTATCGTCGCCCCACTGGTTGATTTTCCGCCGCGAGTCTGGAAGAAATCGAGGCCGAAACGCCGAAGATCGACGCCCCGACACTCAGTGACGTGACGATGAACGACTGGTCCGAAGCCGCCGGCGCCGGCGGCCCTCCCCCGCCCCAACAGAGCGGAGGGCCCGGCCGCCCCGCAGGCCCTGGCACTGATGTTGGGCCTCAAGGATATTCTGGCCCACCGCCAATGCAAATGATGCCCTATCAAGGCCACGGCGGAGCCACTCAATTTCCCCCCCATTTCCCCCAAGCCCCGAACTCCGCTCCCCCGCAGTTCGCAGGCTATCCCCAGCCCTTCACCCCAGGATATGGGATGCAAATGATGGGTGGCGGATATGGATACACTCCGACCCACATGGGTCCAGCCCCCACCCCCCCTGTTGACAATTATTCCCAATATAATCAATACGGAGGACGCCGGGGAGGAGGGCGCGGAGGCAGGCGCCAATTCAACCGCCCCCCTCGAAACCAGATGCAATATCAAACACCAATGCACACGGGCCAGTATCAACCCGCTCAATTCGGAGGAAACGACGGCTACTTTGGACGTGCCCACCCCACTCCCCAAGGAAATCAGGGGAACTGGAATCAACCTCCAATTCCCCCCCCTTCTCATCACATTGAGCCCATCCCCGATGGCCCTCATGATTTTCTCACGAACGCGATGAAGCAGGGAATCCGTCATTCCACCCACTACAAGAAGGAGGAAGTCCTGCTTCTCCCACATTTCCAGTTTGCGGCGAAGAATGATCCCCTCTACGTTGGCCGAGCAGTGCGTACGGTCATCCTCTCCCTCCTTGCCCACCGCCATGGGAAAATATTCCTTGGAGTCGGTGGCCTGAAAACGCGCAACCAGATCGGGTTCAAAGTCCAGCACCTATCGAATGAAAGGATCCTGGAAATGGTCAATGCAGATGGCCCGAGGTTGCGTCAACTCATATCGAGCCTCCCCCCCAAAACCCATGTCTATTCCGCCGCCACTGACTTCCCTTCTATCCCTCCAGTCGAATTTCCCCAACTCCTCCCAGAGGTCGCATATGGAAATTTCACTGCGAGGAAGGCGTCGAGGAAGGAGTGCTTCTTGATCCTGGGGAGCTACTTTCAAGCGTTCACTCGCCCTGAGTTCCAGGATAAGATTATTCCTGTGCTGACGGAGTTGGAAGACCGGGCGCTGTGGGCATTGATCCGCAACCGCGGAGAGCTGCAGAAGCTCTTCCGGGCCAAGGAGTGGGAATTCCCTCGCCCCATCTACCTCTCAGACACGGACTATGCCAAGTACTCCTACTCTGAGAAGGAGAAGACAATGCTGACCTATCACAAAGCAGGCCCTGATGAGGCCACGCAGCTTGAGGCCAAGGTCAACCGCCTGCGGAACCCTGTCCAAATCTACCCGCCCTCTGCAGCGCCTGAGGGTGTAGAGGAGATGGAGCAAGACGATGGGGAAGCTGTTCGGAAGCTCCAATACGATAAAGACAAAACAGATGCTGGTAACGCCATCGAAGAGAGTAAGAAGGAGGAGGAAAACGATGGAGAGGAGGAAGATCTCTTCGCTCAGACCGACAATAACGAAGCGATGGAGAACGTGGAGAACGAAGGCGAAGAAGAAGTAGGCAAAGCGGCCCCTCCCCCCCAGCCCAAGATCTCCGAGGCCTCTGTTGCCCCCCAGGCAACGAATGAGCCCTCCCAGTTCTTCGACTCAACGGGCCTCAATCAAGAGATCTTATGTGGAATGACTGATGATGATTTCAATACCTTTCGGAACAGTGCCTTCCAACAGTACCTGCGAAATGTCTACCCTGACACATGGGAGCAAGTGCATAACCACATCTCTACAACCATGAACCAGGCAACAACAGTTCTGCACATCTATATCCCAGGCAAACTCAGTAGTCTAGTGGAGTCGATCACTGCAGCCTCCCCCAGGAAATCTGAAGGTCGCTCCCAAGGCGTGGGACTGACAAAGCTGGCTGGCCGTGGGATCGGGGGATCAGATACTGCTAGCGAGTACCTGATTCGCCTATCTTTCAACAGGCGCGATTGTGGATTGAAAACTATCTCGGAAGGATTCAACGAGTCTGCTTCCTGGATTATCCGCACCGTCTTGGACGCCAGGCACATGATATATCTGCCTCCCGCCCGCCCTGAAATCGATATGGCCCCTATTTCAGACAGCGATGTATTCCCCCTGGAGGAAGTCACTCCGTTCGTTGTCGAACAAGGCTGGTCCTCAGACGACCGCTTCTTCGTCGCCTACAGAGTCTGCACGACTATTTCTGTTGGTCGCCTTCGCTCTTTTAGCAGTGGCTGGTATGGAGTGCATGGAAAGGAATTCCGCCAATTCATCGCCAGGAAGAAAATCGCGATCGAGATATTGCTGTATAAAGAGTGCGCTCTTCAGCCCTCTTTCATCACCACCAACATCCCTAGCTGGGCCGACCCCACTCAGCTCAAAGAGGAGATAGTGCGCCGCTTCAGTCTCGAGCGAGGTATCGAATTGGATGAGTACCTGAACACCCATACGCGTGCTCAGTCCACTGGCACCCCTTCAAACAACATGGTCACTTCTGTCACCTGGAACATTGCAGTCCCCACCCCCCATCGTCGCGAAATCATGTCCAAAGCGGGCATCATTCCAGCGATGGACGCTACTCGCGCAGACCGAATGTTGTACCCGCTGACGTGGAACTCCACGATCGTCCCTATCTTCGAGGTTGAGTCCAAAAGCAACTTCGATGCTCAGGATATTCGTGCCGCCCTCCAGGCCCACAACATCTACCTCTCCCAGCGAGGGGTGGTGATGGTTTTTGGTATCCCTGCTGACATGAACCTCAGCTATGCATACTTGGGAGACAAAATGAGGTCCTCCTACACAATTGCGAGTGAGTTGATGTTCAATCACGAAGGATCTTATGAGGACCACGACTGGGCTGACTATCTGGGAGGACGGAGCGATGGTCTGGTTACCAAGCTCGGATTCATGGAGAGCGGCGGCCACATTGTCTACTGGTTCGAATGCCTGCGCTCCGATGCAGACAACGTCGCCACGATCCTCTCCTCGGACGAGTTTTTCGAATGGGCGAATGATGCATACGATGGCCTCTTTCCACCCCTTGGGCATGCCCAACAGGTGAAGAAACTCGCTGCCCAGGTCGGACCAGCAGCCTCGCTTGCTCTGAATACCCCCACAGGGGCGAAGCCTGCCTTTGTTAAGACACCAATGTCTGACGACGTCGAAGGCTTTGGAGGCAAGGGCACCAGAGCTATGTTTGATGCCACGGAAAAGGTGTTGGACAGTGCCACCGAAGAGCTCACCAACCAATTCAAAGGTGGCGACGCATCTCCGATCGCAACTGCATCCATAGCGAGCGAGGATGATCCGAACAAGACAGCCAACTTGGCGCAGGAACTGGCCGAGGAAGGGGACAAATCTTCGTGGGAGCATAACTCCTCTTTCGCCACCGCCAAAGGCTCGCCCTCTGACGAGGTCCCTGTGAACAGCGACCACGCCAATGAAGCGGCCGCTGCCACAGCTGGCGCTGCCAAAGCTCCATCGAAGACGCAGAAGCCCCTGCCTGACTTCGGGGACCCTGCGGCTTACTCCCCAGCTGCGACCAGAAGCCCTCGCAAACGCGGCTCTACAACCAACCAAAGCGAAATAACCAAAAAGCAGGCTGCTGGATCACCGAGTTCGGGCCGCAGAACTCGCCCCCCCGCCAAGCTCACCTATGCAAAGGGGGGCAGCCCAACGGCCGATGGAACTGCGACCTTTAAGTCCACTTCCAACAAGAACACTCTGAAGAAGGCCAGTGGCCGCAATGCGTCTGGACGTGATCGCCAGAGGCCTGAATCAAATAGGAACAACAATGATCGCCGTAAGAAAGGCAGCCTTGGAGCTGTCCCTGAAACTACTCTCTGGTCGGGCTCCGACGACAGCTCTGACAAGAAATAACCACTCACTACATCCATAGTGGCTGCTTATTTCGAACAACAACCTTTTCAACGAAGTGAAACAAACGACAAAAACAGAACAAAAATGAGACTGACTCTCCCTTGGACTCTCCAACGAAGACTCGACGATTTTTTCGACGCCCCCTGGGAACAAGATGACATTCTTCCTTTCGGTGCGAATATTAAGACAAAAGGAGATAATAGTGTACGGTTTGCAGTCCACAATACGAATGGGACCAAACTAGGATCAATATACTCCGGGCTGGAGGAAATTGATGCCATGGATGAACTTGGCATCAATATCCTAGGCCTATGTGAAACAAATAATAACTGGAACACTGATTCCCAACTTAAACTTGCTACTCTTCTTAACATGAAGTTTGGAACAGGCCAAACGGTGACATCGTCTGCGCCCTCTGACGACAGGATCTACCTCCCCGGCGGAACCGCAACGATGGCGCGTGGCAAAATCGCAGGCCGCGTTGTCAAGCGAATCCCTGATTCCCTTGGCCGCTACTCGTACATGACCTTCAGAGGAAAAGACAACACTGGTATCATAGTCATTACGATTTACAGAGTCAGCCAAAACCGTGGGACGCGCACAGGCCCCGACACTGCCTATATGCAGCAGTACGAGGCCCTGCGCGCAGCAGGGACAGCAAACCCTGACCCACGAAACCAACTCCTTGATGACCTTACAGTCCTCATCTCGGAATGGCGCGAAAAGGGATATAAGCCGATTGTTATGGGCGACTTCAACGCAGACATGACTGACCCCCGCTTCGCCGACTTCGTCAATGGAAATGCGCTCATCGACGTTGTCGACAAAGTTAATGAGGGCGAGCCTCCTCGGACTTATGCCCGAGGCCGTAAACGCCTTGACTATATTCTAGTCGACAGGACCCTCCTCAAAGCTGTCGTCAAGGCAGGCTCCCTTGGGCTCCACGACGGAATCCTGTCCGATCACACCATGCAATGGGTAGACTTTGATATCTCTGCCCTGTTCCAAGGCGAACTTCATAATCCGACTCACCCCTGCGAGCGCCAGTTCACCCTCACTCAAACGAGGAAGAAAGAACAATTTCAAGATAAATTGAAAGAGCTCTTCTCTGAACATATGATCGATGACAAGGTAACACAACTTTATCGCGACTTTGCACGGTTACAGAACGCAACTATGTCCAGCCCTGAGATGATAGCCCTGATAAAACGATACCAAGCACTGGACACGATAATCATCAGGCTTATCCTTGGCGCTGCCAATTCCACAGGCAGAAAAAACTTCGGATATCAGCGCTCGGATAAACTAGTGAAAGCAGGGCAGCTCGTCCGCCTCTGGAAAGCGGCTTGGTCCTGTGTACGACGCAACGCTCCATACACGCGCTCGGTAAACGAACTCGCCGAAACACATGACATCGATTTGGACATCCTCCACAGGAGAGACAGAACCGAAATCGTAACAAAGCTAATCTCGGCCCGAAAGGCCAAGCGTGAGATAGAAAAGAACGACGGGGAAGAACGAGCGAAGTGGCTGGATGAGCTTGCAATGGAAAAGTCATACACAAGCGAGCTCGACTGGGAACAAATTAAAAAGCAAATGATTGCAGCTGCCAGGCAACGCCAGATAAATCAAAAGCTCTCTGCGGTGACCAAATCACAGCATTCAGCCCTTGATTACATCGAAGTACCAAATGCAAAATGGTACTACAGCCGACAGGACGATCAACTATACGAGTTTGCGGATGGAATTTTCCGTGCCCACTTCAAAGTTGGACAATGGCAATTCAGCCATGAATCGATCATAAAAGTTCTCCCGGACGACGCGAGAGTAGTGCAGGCAATCGATCACCATGACCATATACTTTGCCTCACGCACGATCCTGATGAGATCCCAGACTGGCAACAAGTCACAAAAACCGACCAAATGGAGGAATGGCTCCTGCGCCGAAATAAACGCCACCATCAGCAAGTCTGGCAAGACGAGAGCCCCCCGACTTCGGACGAGCTCCAATCCCTGATTGGAGAGTTTGGAACCTCCCCCGAGGTGGACGACCTCTTAGAAGGTACCTTTGACGTCGACGCCCTCAATACAACCCCTCATATGAAACAATGGCTGAAATGGCTTCGGCTTACCTCAGAGGAGAGAAAACTTAAAGTGGCCAATCCTGAAATATCGCCCGAGGCCTACGCCGAAGCGTACAAAGTGGCTGATGAGATGACCTCGTCATCTCCTTCCAAAGTTCACTACACTCTATGGAAAGCAATTGCTGAAGTGAAAGACCTCTGCCCACCAATGGCAAAAATGATGTCGCTGCCGTTCATGTATGGATTTGTCAACGAACGGTGGCAACATCTGATCGATGTTATGCTCGAAAAGAAAGAAGGTATCCGCAAAATACACCTTATGCGCATAATTGGCCTTGTTGAAGCAGACTTCAACACAGCCCTGAAAATACTTTTTTCCAAGAGGCTAATGCCGAACGCTGAAATGGCTGGGATCACCCCCGACCAATGGGGCGGCCGCTCTAACCGCTCTGCCACTGATTGTGCCACGAGAAAAGTCATCTTATGGGAGTGGGCCCGATACACAAAGAGCACGGTCCTCTCCTTCTTTGGCGACCTATCCTCATGTTTCGACCGAATGATGCCATCTCTATCGAACATCCTTGCTAAAAAGAAAGGAATGCCAAATTCTGTTAATGAATGCCGCACAAAAACGCTGAGAGGAATGATCCGAACAGTCCGAACAGCGGCGGGTACTTCCACGGCTTACTACAGATTCGAAAATGGCGATACCCCCCTCGAGGGAGAGGTCCAAGGCACAGCAAGCGTGATGTGCCTATGGACCCTTAGCTCAGATAGCATACTGAGCCTCTTAAATGAATCGTTCCCTGGCGTCGCGATGAGACACGCTGCGGGACTGCTCACTAAATCTAGGGTGGCAGACGCCTATGTCGATGATACCGACGTTTACGCCTCTGCTGACCCGGGCGCCTTCATCACCGAAGGCGACGATCCCGCCGAGGATCTGGCCGATGATGCAGCGGAACTTGGCATACACAACTTACAACAAATTGCACAAGCATGGACAGATTATGTGCACTGCATAGGGCACCATATGTCTTTCCATAAATGCTACTGGCAAGTACTCAGCTGGTACAGGAACGCAAAAGGCTACTTAATCCCGAGGAATGAAAACAGCCTGAGAGGCGAAATAAACCTCAAAGGGCACAATGGCCTCGTATCGAAAATTAAAAACCTGGCCCATACGAAGGCAAACCTCGGGCTTGGATTCCGCGTCACACCCCTCGGGGACCAGACGCCCGAATTCACAGCCCGCGAAGAACAAGCAAAGGAACTCATGGGAAAGATCGCCTCTGCCCGCCTCAGCCCATGGGAAGCATGGATTGCACTCGTGACAAGAATATACCCAAAGATCACATACCCCTTTGCGCTCACTCGCTTCACGAAGCGCCAACTACACCGCCTCGCTATCATTATTGACAATGTTATTTTGCCAAAGATGAAAATAAACCGACACATGCCAAGGGTGGTAGTATACGGCCCAAAAGAACTGGGTGGTATAGGCTACCCTTACATTGGAACTGTGCAAGACAAACGTGGAATCGCCCACTTCGTCAAACACCTCCAGTGGGGAAAAGAGCTGGCTGACGACATTCGAATCCTCCTCTCCCAAGCCCAACTTTGCTCTGGCCTGACAGAGCCTATCCTTGAAAACCCCACAACGTCTCTCACTTACCTTGAAGAGGGGTGGATCTCCCACCTGCGCAGCCGCCTTCAAGAGCTTGGCGGCGGCATCTGGATTGAGAATGCGTGGGTGCCCAGCCTTCAGCGAGAAGGGGATGTCGCTCTAATGGCAGCATTTGCTGCTGTCAATCATAAGGCCGCGACTAAGTCCAAACTCGCATTGGCAAACGAAGTGCGCCAATGGCTGCGAGTCATCACAATTGCTGAGCTCGCCAGCGAGAACGGGCGTGAAATTGACCCAATTAAACTTTCCGGTAAATGGAGAGCGGAAAGCGAGCTCAATTGGCCTCATTTACCCCCACCTACAGAGAAGATGTGGGAGGCTTTCCGTTTCTGCCTTCGGAAGTCACTCTGCACGCGGCCAAAGCGAGTAACGAAAAAGGCACACATGCCTTTAGACTTACCGCTGGGACCCTGGCTCCCTGCTGTTCGACACATCCGATACGATACGTACCGAACTGAGGAATGGGTCTATGAACGCCAAGAAAACGGATTCATGCGCTTCAAACATGAACCCTATATGCATAATACATTCTCCGCCGACACAGCTACTGACGTGGTCCCAGACCATGCCATTCCTGTACGGAGCCTTGTAAACGGCCGATACTCTCATCCGCTCAGTGCGTATAACGTGGGACAGGTTGAGCAGCCCCAACCCCCTGCAGATGACACAGAAAGCCACCACCCTGAGCTGGTGAAATCAGCCACATCTGCAACTGGTGTATCCGACGGCTCTGTCGACCCAGTCGACGGTCGTGGTGCTTTTGCATGGGTCCTAAGCCTACCGGGCCGTACCGCTTGGATTAAGCGCCGCCGCCCCGTACGCAGTAACCCGCGATACATGACATCCTACCGCGCTGAAATGGCCGGAGTAGCTGACCTCTTGCAATACATTAAGGACGAGGGATTGCACACCATAGAAATTACGCTCTGGTGCGACAACGAGGCCGTGGTCAAAGTACTCTCAGGCGAGAATGCCCTCGCACTTACAGATATGAATAAATCCGAGGCCGACCTCACCAAGACAGCACTTGATGCCCTGGCGTGCCTCCCAAAGGTCTCGATTAATCACGTCCTGGGTCACCAGGACGATGATACACCTTATGATGCCCTACCTTTCGAGGCGCAGCTCAATGCTGACTGTGACGCCGAGGCCAAAGAATGCGTTTTCACAGTGTCCTACGACACGAGCCGCCCCCCTCCCACGGAAGGAAGCGGGGCCGCCTTATACCTCGACAACTTTCTGGTCACGACGGAGCTGGAGGAGCAAATCCACTACGCTGCTCACTCCCGGCCCCTCCTCACCTACGTTAGAGACAAATTCAACTGGACTGACAATGACGTCAATGGCATCAATTGGCGTGCGATCGGACACGCGAAAAATCGATTGAAGCTAAATGACAATGTCCGAATATCAAAAATGATGCATGACTGGTTAAACGTCGGGCGTCAAAAGAACAAATTTGACTACCTCATCTATGATGGCCTCTGCCCATGCTGCGGCAGCGTCGAAGAAGACACAGTTCACCTCTATCAATGTTCTCACACTGAGATGAAGAGTGCACTTGAGGAAGGCCTCGACGATATCCGGACCAATCTCGATAAAGCAAATGTCCCTAACGCTGTCGTGACCGCATTCTGCGAGCTACTCCGCCGAGCGACGCTCTCGACACGCGAAAGAAAACACTGGCACTGTAACCATACGGACGAAGCCGTCACTCGCCAAGACAGTTTGGGGACGTTTGCAATCCTCCGCGGCCATCATCATAGGCAATGGTGCCAGGCGATAACCGAAAGGTACCGCCCGCGCGCATCGCCCCCAGAGACACGGCCCTCTCAAAACAAGAAGAAACATCGAGACAGAAACCCATTAGAAATGTCTGCGCTGCTCGTTGAGGAGGTTTGGAACCTCTTCAACAAGCTCTGGCAAGCGCGAAACGACATCCTTCATGGGAATGAAAGTTACGAAGCTCAAGTAGAAAACAGGCACAGGACAGAGCAACTGCTCACCTACCGAAGACGCCGAAACATCTTCCTCTCTCCTGGAGATCGACACCTAATCGAACACTTACCCCGCGACATCATCTCCTGGGACAAATTCCGGAAAAAGAAGCTGCTGCGAGTGTTGGACACTTGCAGGGCGCAATACATGAAAGAATTGTTGGGTTCCAAAACTCAGACAGAGCTCCGTGCCTTCGGTTTTACAAGGACCCTAGCTATGGAGATCACTGAGGTCGAGCCCGACTGAGACGATCACTTCATACTTTCTGCACAATTATACTATTCTATACGACGGAAGCTGAGACCTGTCTTTACGGAGCAGTTATCTCGGCCGTGCAATTGGAATTATCTCTATTTTACTATCGAGTAGTGACAATGTATGTAAATTCTTTATTTACCCCCCTGATTATCCTGAAGCTGTCGTCAGCTCAGATGTGTCACTGGGCGTGTCGGAAGCGCTAGGGAGCATGGGGAGATAGCAGAAGCCGGGTGGGATGCGCTGCAATCTCCAGTTCCAGCAGATGTCAAAGGACGTGAGGATGGAGGATTCGGGGCCAAGGATGGAGACAGAGGACGGGAGTGGAGAAAGAATGTCATAGGCCAGGGTGGAGATGAAGGCAACAGACGGATGAGGACAGAGGATGAGACAGGTGGCAATACAAAGGTTGGATGGTGTTTCAAGAGGACAGCCAATTGACAACGGCAGACACCGGCGCAAATGGTAGAGGATGCAGGCAGACGACTAGAGCAGTCAGCGATAGAAAAAATTGAGGACGAAAAGAAAAGACAATTTGCAAAGGCTTTGGGGCATCGAGGGCGGAGGGCAAGATCAGCTAACTATAACGGAAGGAGAAATGACGGAGGTGGGTGTGGCGAGGGTGACGAGGCAGCAGGTAGATACGGATGGCTGAGACATGCCTTGTTGGATACCTTGCTGGCTGCACTTGGCCTTTGTGTGTGCCCCTGCCTATGACACCCCAACATCCACATTGTTTTCTGACAAAGACTGCCAAATATGGCATTTGCTTCAGGCCTCGGCAGAATATTTTGCATTGCAAAACGTGCGAAGTCAACGACCTCGGATATCTGCCATATTGGCAGCACAACGCCCCCGAAATTGACACAGTTCTCAGCCTTGCATGAGAACTTTTATGTGTAGCGCATGGCTTTAACCTTTAATTCACCTCTTCATTACATAGTAAATGGGTTTTCTGTGATCATAAATTGTTAGTCAACCCTTTCATTACATAGTAAATGGGTTTTCTGTGAATTTATATGGCATTTGGAGGCAATGGCACATCATTTTAAAAATCAGTTCTGCGGAGATACCAAAATTAGGGCAAATTTTCACCCTAAATTTTCAGGTCTCTGGACGCCAGTTGGCCTCACATGCCCCAATGGCGGCATAATATACATCAAATGAAACCTCACAATATTTAGAAGTATAAACATTTGCTAGATTTTTTTGAATTTGGGGCCAACGCCATATTCTATGGGTGCTACAATATAGCTATCTGATAGGCACTCCAGAGTGCCTAAGGTCTGACTCATAATGAGATAAGGTGCTTCACATTGTCTTAATCATTACTTGACTTCAGATTTGCATCAAACAGCGAAAGATTCATCCAGAAATCCACTGGAAAGTCCGAGTCTAAGTTTCTAGTTTCACTACGATGAGATTCTCATTCAGCTTGTTGTCTCTCACAGGATCTGTCAGCTCTCACATTTCCAATGCGAAGAACAGAAGCTGTTCCATCATTGGTCAGTTCAATACAGACTCTCTCATATCTCATGAGTTTGACGATTTTGTATTTGTCATATCAGTTGTAGCTCCGCAGCTATTGTTTTCACTCTTGCTGCCGTCACTCCACCAGACCACTTCTGACAGGCCATATCACAGACATCTCAATCTCAGCCTACTTTGGTCTCCAGATAATACCATATACAATAATGCCAAGTAACATTGGATACTCCTCCTTGCTTGGCATACTCATGAGACCAATGTCATTGGACGGAGCTTGCTTCTTTCAATCACCCCGAGGATTTTGAAGCAACGACCAAAATAGCCGGCAACACCCCTGATCCGCAAGAGGGATACCGGCGGGACATACCACCCTCGACGGGCTTTGATTGCTTGATGCACGGTGTCTCCTTCAGATGGGGATATTAGGTTGGCACCTACTTACTTTGAGTCCGATGCCATCATTCCTGGGTTTTGGTGGGGTGTGAGGAACACTCTACCTACCTAGTGATCACAAACACAGTAAGTTTTGCATACCATACACACTTTCTTGTGACATAAAGAATGTAAGAAAAAACTTTGGGGCTCATATCGGAAGACAAAAACGTGTGTACCTATTTAAAAAATATTATTTGTAAACATAGGAGTCGGTAGTTTGGGAGAACGATCTATCGATTGGCGTTTTTTAACACCCCATGGGAAAACAAGTTGACATAAAGGAGTATAATGTCATGGAGGTGCATGTAGGTGGTATGTAAGTATGCTAGCACCTCCGTCGGCACGGAAAAGCAAACACACATGGACAAGGTACGAACCTCTCTCTAGAGGTTTGTCTTCTCAGCCCCATCCTCACTTCATAAAATAATCGGTTCATCGATATTCGCATTCACCACCCCCGACCTGCAACCATGAAGGACAACTTCCTCAAGCTCACGGCGCTCGCGCTGCTCCAAGCCCTCGCCGTCCATTCCCACGAGGTTCCCGCCTCGGAAGCCAAGGCGCTCCGGGGGGCCGCGATCGTGGGTCTCCGCAACGCCGAGGAGGCTCCAGAAGTCCTTCCCTACGAGGACGAGGTTCTCCTGGAAGATCTTCCCGAGGAGGAGACGGAGGCCGTCGCGGTGAGTTTCCTTACTCTCGAAGCGTTGATGTCGACTCTTCGTGCTCTTCCCATTGGCAGACTTGTGGTGTCCCAGGTACTCGACACACTCGTCTGTCTGAAGACGTTTGATAGCCGCCGCGTCGAACTCCGCCTGTGGAACTGTGATGGACACCTCTTCCTCGAAGGGTGGTAGGTCGTCAAGTTCATCATCGCCCGAGCCTTGCACGTCATCGTCTCCATATATCCACTATCCTTTCCCATTGTCTTGCACGTCATGGATGGTGTAGTTGCACTTGGAGGGCTTCAGATCTCCACCTGTCGCGATGAGCGATCCGCCATAGCAGTCAATCGCCCTCTGGCCCTTTGCTACCACTGAGATGGCATCGTCGTCGGCCTCCAGCCCAGCCCACAGGTTGATGTTGTCAACAAACGTGATTCCCACTTGGCGCAAGGAGCGCTTGCTGAGGGGGGCTTCGATCAGGATGCCATGGCCTTGGCTCTTCTGGATATTGAGCATGACCGTGCTGATCTGCTGCCACGTTGGCGGAGCCCCTCCATTCCCCTGACAGGCGCCCTGCTTGGGGTCTCCCTTTCCTCCGAAGGAAACTGTCGATTCACCATATCCTGTGCGCATGTAGTACTCCCGTACTTTGAAGGCTCGCAGTGTCAGGGAGGCGATTGCGTGGGCAATGGGGTCGTAGTATTGGGATGCATCGACCGAGACCACCAGGAGTGGGCGACGCCACTGGCGCGCCAAATCGTAGACCAGAACCTGTTGAAGGAGGCCATCCTCCGACGTGCGCCCTTTGTCGTTGTAGATCTCCTCAGGGACCATGTCATGGTCTCTGGCCAGGTCCAGCATTCGCTTGCCAAAGATGAGCTTGTTGTGGAAGTTGAAGTCCGCCTCCATGA
>JALLPA010004337.1:0-13480 GCA_036939895.1 Thalassiosira exigua | reverse complement strand
TCCCATGCTGTTTCCAGTGCTTACTAGCTAGAATATCGGACTGCGCGCATGCCACGAAATGACATTGACATACGATCCATTGCCTAGATGTGACCATGGCCACTGCGTCCGCCTCCGCCGCCAACTTCTTAACCAGCACCTCGACTCGCGGACGACGACAGTAGAACCTCCCGAACGCTCTCGCCGTGCTCTCGCCGCTCGGAAATTCGCCCGTCCGCCCCTCTCCTACTGTCCAACGACCTCTCCCGCGACGGTCCTCTCGCCCCTCCGAACGAACGGCCCTCGTCCTCGGCGCCTCCTCCCTCCCCTCCACCTCCGCCATGACCTCCTCCTCCGAAGAGTCGTCGTCGGTCCCCCCCATCCTCCTCGGGATCCGATCGGCCCTCGGCCCGTCCCTCCTCTCCCGGATGTTGCGGTCCAAAATCTTGCTCGTCGGCTCCGGGGGCATCGGGTGCGAGCTGCTCAAGAACCTGGCGTTGAGCGGCTTCCGCGACGTGGAGGTGGTGGATTTGGACACCATCGACGTGTCGAATCTGAACCGGCAGTTCCTCTTTCGGGCGCGGCACGTCGGGATGCCGAAGTGCAAGGTGGCGTCCGAGGCGGCTTTGGAGATGGTCCCCCCGCATGTCGGCGAACGCGACGGCGGAGGAGGGGAGGCCGCCGCGCGCTACGTCCCCTTGCACGGGAACGTCTGCGACAACGCCAAGTTCAACGTCCCCTACGTCCGCGGCTTCGACCTGGTCCTCAACGCCCTCGACAACGTCGTCGCGCGCCGGAGGGTCAACCGGCTGTGCCTCGCCGCGGCCGTCCCCTTGGTGGAGGCCGGGACCGCCGGGTATCTGGGTCAAGTGACCGTCATCCACCGCGACTCCGGGACGGAATGCTACGAGTGCCAATCGAAGCCGGTGCAGAAGGTGTATCCCATCTGCACGATCCGATCGACGCCCAGTCAGCCGGTGCACTGCATCGTCTGGGCGAAGGAGCTGTACAAGCTCATCTTCGGGGCCGAGGCGGGCAACAGCATGCTGTTCGAAGACGAGGAGAGCTTGAGGGCGGATGTGGACGCCGCCGACAAGGAGAAGGAGGGGGCGGGGGAGGAAGACGAGAGCGGGAACGCGAAGGAGGACGGAGACGAGAAGAAGGACGACGGGGAAGGTGCGACGAACGGGGAGAGCGGCGGATCCGGCGAGGAGGACGGCGCCGGAGGAGGAGAGAAGAGCACGTACATGGACGCCGTGACCGACCTCCGCTCCCTCCTCGGCGTGGTCCCCTCAGATGGACCCCCGACGTCGGACGAGACAGCGCTCCGCGCCAAGTCTCGAGAGGCGTTGACCGCCCTCTTCGCGACGGAGATCGAGAAGCAGATCGGGATGGATCGCTACAAGACCGCGGAAAAGGTCCCAGTTCCGATCTCGGCACAGGACTTGGGTGCATGCGTCGATTCGGAACGTAAGCCCCCCACGGCAAGGGAGGGGTATGCCGCCACGGACCTCTGGTCTCCGTCGGATTGCGTCGCGGAATTGGCCGCGTGCCTCGTGGAAGTGGCGCAAAACGCGTCCGAACCCAATCCGTCCGCACCCCTGCCCGAGTTCGACAAGGACGACGACGTCGCCATGCGGTTCGTGGCCGCGGCGTCGAACTTGCGCCAGAAAGTGTTCGGCATAGAGCCCCTCCAGAGCTTGTACGGGGCCAAGGGCATCGCGGGGAACATCATCCCGGCGATCGCGACGACGAACGCCATCGCGGCCGGGCTGCAGGTGCTGCAGGCGTTCCACGTCCTGAAGGCGCGGCTGGACGCCGAGGAGGCGGAGGCGGGCGGGGACGAGGGCGACGGGGAAGGGGGCGGGCGCGGGGACACGCTGCGGGAGACGTGTCGGTACACGTACTGCCTGCGGGACAAGACGCGGCGGGGGTACCTCCTGCAACCCACGACGATACCCGAGCCCAATCCGAACTGCTTCGTGTGTCGGAACGCCACGGTGTCGTTGGCGCTCGACACCCGATCGTGGACGCTGGAGATGCTCCTCGCGCGGGTGCTGAAGAAGGAGTTGGGCTTCGGCGCGCCCACGGTCATGATCGGGGAGGACATCGTCTACGAGGAGGGGGAGGACGTGGACCCCTCGGAGTACGGGGTGAACTTGACGAAGAAGCTCGTGGATCTGCCCGCCGGAGGTGCCGGGCACGGAGCCATCGTGAACGTGGAGGACTTCACCCAGAACCTCGAGGTGGAGGTGAGCGTGTCCCACAAGGACGTTTGGACGATCAAGGACGAAGAGACCGGGAAGGAGAAGCCGGACGATCGGGAGGAGGTCGAGAAGTTCCAGATCGGGGGGAAGATGCCCGTGGCGGGGCCAGCGAAGGGGGAGGGGGAAGCCGCTGACTCTTCGGAGGCTGCAAAGGAGGGGGAGGCGAAGTCTCAGGCCGACGAGGACAGCGATGACGACATCGAGGTGATCGACGCCGAGGATGCGGCAGCAGACGCCAAGACTCCAGTGCAGCCCTCGGAGACCAACGGCAACGACAGTGGAAGGAAACGCCCGCCGGAGGAAGCGTCCGATGGAGGGGGGGAAACTAAGCGGATTAAGGTGTCGAACGGGGCTAAGGGGAACGACGAGGCAGAGGTGGTCGAGCTGGATTGAAGAAGTGGTTCGAAGTCAGCAGCGGCGGGGGCAGGCTTTCTCCCGGCGCAGCAGGTTCCCTTCGTCATTCGTCCATACATGGTCAACTCTCGACCTGCGGGCGGTCGCCCTAGCAGCTGAAAAACGTTGGTTCATACTTTCAGAATCCGATCAGAGTAAGATAGTATTTAGGATTCATTCTTTCACTAAGAAATCTTCGATGCCACTCTGGCGCTGCGACTCCCGCTCACCACGCAAAGACACCCATTGATGAAAGCAGCCAGCCGGCTTGCTCAAAATACTTGCAAGTATAACTGGTCAACATTCACTTCTGTGCGCTAAGGTATTTCATGCCACCGCAAATTACTCAGACTTGCAAGAAACGCCACCACATGCCTTCACCCCATCCTCCTTAAAGCGGCAATCAAACGTGGCTTTGACCTCTGGCACGCAACCGCTGCACTTCTCGTCAATGCAAGCAGGGATGTTGATACAGTTGCCGGTTTCGTCACAAGAGAAATTATTGGAGGTAGCCGTCTGGATGCACCCGAGGCATTTGAAGATTTGCAACCCACACTTGGCCCCCATTGCTTCTTCTTCGGCCTTGCATCCCTTGAGGAACTTGAAGTGAGATGCCACATCCGGGGTACGGATACGAGCATCTAGATTGGTGTGGAGTCAAAGGGCAGTGCCGATAAAGCAAAGACTATGTAAAATCAACAATACATATTGCTCACCGATTCCTTGCGGCGCACAGAGAAACGCAGTGGCGACATAGATGAGCTTCATTGTGGTCGACATCGACTTCGTTGTTGTTTCCCCTTGCGACTTGACTTGTGCCGCTCGTGTCGCTACAGCACTGTCGCTGATGTCGAATGTTGATGTTGCCAGTGGTGAAGCTGCTCCTGCCATCACGCTGCCATGCGTTCCCCTCAGCGTGTTCCTGGCTGGGAGAGCTGGAGGACGGGTTTGGACACTGGGTTTGGACAGGTTCACGCTCGCGGTGAGCTGCCAGTCAGAAAAAAAAATCACCAAGTCGCAAGTCGCAAGTCGCAAGGCCGGCATCAAATCAGTTTCTGTTGTCTGTCGTCGCAGAAAGGTGGTGGCGAAGTCGTTGGAATATTTATTTGAGTCGCACGATGTCAGTCGTCGCCAGAGAGAGGTCAGTCCGTAGGTAAATCGGACTGCGACTGCAAATGATGCACGATCCACACACTGACGCAAGAGCTCACAATCCAAGCATCCGAAAAGTTGCCACGCTTTTAGCGTGCTTTTAGTCAAAGCAAAATGCCATCGCTAGGACTCATTGACGCCCCTGCTCCAAATGCGCAAGCGGCTCCTCCTAATGTGGAGACTTCCTCTGCCAAGCACCCAAAATACGCCGCGCTTGAAGGCCAAGGCAGTGTTAAGCTGTGCTCCAATGAGGGCAATGGCACTTTTACGCTCCCCAAATCCGTGACCATAAACTTAGATGAGCTTCATTCCGCCGACAACTACGAGTTTTGTAACTATGCAATAGCAAAACTTGAACGCGAGGAGCAGCGCATCACGGAAGATCAAGCCCTCAATAACGCCGCCAAACAATGGTCCAAGGAAGGTCGCCAAACCAAACAGTATCGGACAGCGGTCATACAGTGTCTGGAACTTGGTTTCTTTAGTGAACAAATTGCACGGCACATCGCCGGCCTTGCCTATCCTGACTCTACCCCATCTGATAGCTTGAAAAAGAAAATTTCTGTTAGTGTCTCGAACATCAAGTATTATCAATCGAAGAAATCAAAGACCATAAGATCGAGCAAGGCTGCAACCGCAAAAGTGCTGATGCCTATCATGAATCAATTGGACCTCGACAAGGAAAGCAATGAGCGGAAGAATAACAAAAAAGCTGCTACCGACGCGCCGAAGTTCTCAGTTGTTCTCTGAGCCTCAAAGGAGACAGTCAGAAGGAAGCACTCTCCTTGGGCAAGGACAGTGTGCATGACATCGTACTCCATCCCACCAGCTATGAAGAGAGTTGTCCATTTTGATACCCTGGTTATGCGGTCAATATGTCCAAGATTGCTGGTGCAATTATAATACTGTGCTTATATGAATGTTTTACTTAGCATCGACATGTTATCCTTCGACTCTTTTGTGTATTGCCACGACAGTTAATTTGGATCAATGATACACTAGAGAAGATTTGTTCTGTCCCATTTCCTAAGCCCCCATGTGCTCGTTGCCCTAGATCGAAGATAGGATGGTGATACGTGTCCAAAAAGTGCATTGACTGGTAATCAGTATTGCACCTCAACTCCCACTGAGCAATTCTTGCATAGAAACCCAAAGTGACTAGCAACGAATTCCCATCATCCACCATACTCTTTTACTGTAGCTCTTTCAAGACTTTTTGCCTAGAATCCCAAGATTTGCCATCATCCACCATACCTCTCTCGCAAACTCTCTGGTGGCTCTGCTTCCATAACATCTGGGCATTGTTTCAAATAGTCTCTAATGGTGGTTTTGCGATCGACCAAATACGTATCATCAAGGAAGCTATTGTAGCAAAGTCCACCGTCGCCGTCACTGGACCAGCTATCGCGTCTCCCTCCGCAATTCCAGCTCGCCAAGACGCAATGTCTCAAGTAAACAGGGCATGGACGTAAACCAGAATCCTTTCCCCAATTCCAAATTGTTTTGACTCCATACTTCAAGTATTGCCTTTCCCAGTGCGCTTCTCCCCATTGAACGAGATATGCTTCATCTGTGGATCGACGGCATATAACACCTTGCTTCAGTGGTGCTTTTCTGTCGATGCCGTTAGTGCCACTGGATTCAGTTGTATCTGACACGGATGTCTCTGTCCGAAGAGGAGCCTCGCCATTTTCGACATCTAAATAAGGCACCATTGCTATATCGAACTCCTCTTCTCTCTCTAGAAATGCATGCGAGGGGATCCAACTCCCCGTCTTTTCGTCACCACGAGAAGTAGCTGCCGACAAACCCTCACTGGGTACTTCAAATACGCTGCAAACGAACGAGTGGCCCTCCTTGTATTCGCAGCTCAAGCTGCTCATTTCCAAAGTGTCGAGTTTGGCAATGCCCCTCTTGAAGAAAATCGAGGCCGGGTGAGAAAATACACGGCGGTGATTGGGCACCCGGCCCAATCGAAAGTTTTTGAGGGTGGGGAAAGTCAGACGGGCCGATTGAAGTGAAAGGAGGGAGCCGAACCCAAGGATGGTGATTTCGTCCAGGACTTCGTTGTCATCTGCAGACGCCATAGTAGCTTTATGTTTATGCACCGGTGTAGCGGGGAATAGTCGGCGTTTTGGAATGATGGTGTAGGCTGAGGTCAGCTCGTGAGCCAACGTTAGTAGGAGATGATATCGGCGGTAGCGGACAAATGATGACGCCAGCATAATCGCTGGAGGATGAAGTAATCCATCCAAAATTGCCACAGGCTTTGGGCCTATCCGCCCTACCGATTGAGAGACAAAGGTGCTTCTCCCATACGATACCTAAGCTTGATGTCGGCTGAGAACTGGGAGTGGGAGACTGGCGGACCGGACACAGGACCCGACCCCAGCCCCAGCCAGCGTCGGCGGCGCGATCGTCGGTCAAGCAATGCAATACGATACGATAGCGTGGGTGCGGTGCGTCCGTCGGTCGTCGGCTTGCATAAGCGATTTGCGTCTCTAGATACCGTAACGTACTTTTTTAGGTTTCAAGCCTACATACCTAGGTACGTAGACCAGCCATGATCGCAGTGGCGGGTATCGTAACAAAAGACACCATGCCCCCGCCGACGAACGAGCACGTCGTCGTCCTCTTCTACCGCTACTTCCTCCGACGCCTCCGTCGCCGCCTCCGGGGTCGTATTCGGACGATGCGGCCGCCGCCTCGTCAACATCGAATAGCGGAGCGGGAGGAGGAGCGGGAGGAGCGGAGGCAGTGGTCGGTGGTCGAGGCCACGCTCCGCTTCTTCCGGTCCCGCGCGTCGCATTACGTCCCGCTCCTCGAGCATCACCAGCGCAACCTCTGTCGGAAGCTCGACGACTACGACAGTAGTGGCGACGGCGGCGTCAAGGGCGGGATAATGGAGCAATGCCTTCGGGAGGGTAGGAAGTGCCCGAACCCAGCAAAGGGAGGCTCTTCATGGACCGGGTCAGCCGGCGCGCGTCCAAGGAGTCCTCTGCGAAGGTGGCATCAACAGAAGTCGGTGGGCGACGATGGTACGACCTCGAGCGTGCCGACAGGCGGTCGTGGTACGGCCCGGGCAAACGTTCCCCGTCGAAGCGCGCTTCGCTGCCTCCGTCACTCCAGCAGAGGCGAAAGCGAAGGGGAGGGACGTCGATTCGACTCCATGCGCCGACGAGGGGACCTACGAGGACGAAGGGAGCGCGCCTTGTGCGAAGCCCGAGGGGGAGGAGGTGTGCGCGCTCTGGAGGGCGCGAGGACGGAGCCGAAGTTGCGGATGGTATGTGGTGCAGCCGGCACAATCCAAGTACCAACGGAGCAGGTCGATGGTGCCACTGAGCAGGACTCTGACGAAGGGCACGAAGGTGGCGGGCTGGGTGGCCTCGATGACATCATGATAGGTACCCATGGCCAAGAAGATACCGAACAGGACGACGAGGACCAAGGAAACGAGAACTTGCAACGTGGCGTGCCTGATACGATCGTCCAAGTACCGCTGAAACAGCACGATGGCGGCACCGAGCGGGACTCTGACCAGGACGAAGGATCGGATAGCTTCGCTCGTTGGTCGAACGACAATGCTCGAATGATGTACTTGTTGACTTTGGACGAAGGCGGCCCGGACGGGGCCAATGACGACAACGAGGACTGGATGAAACTCGTAGGATACCAAGGTCTTCGTCCCCGAGCGAGTGATACGACGGAAAGACAGACTAGACTTTCGACTGAGCTTCATGACAGCGCCTTCTTTAGCACTATTCTCGGTCTGATTGAGCAAGGATAGGTAGGAGCTCTGTTGGTGGCGTGGAAACCTTTGAATGTTATATTACCTCATGTTCGAGATGAACAGGCAGCGCTCCAGATCTATTCTTGCACGCTAGAATTCTTCATGCCGTCTTCATCTTGCAGGACAGCGTCTTACTCTTTGCTAATGTAAACAAAAGTGATAGCAACAAAGATAACCTCTCATAACTCATGGACGCTTTGTGTCCATGGACGTGTTGGTACAACAATGAGCACAGCAACAAGATGAACTTTAACTGTTGGTGATTAGCGGCACAGTCCCCCGGACTCTCACCCCCAGCTCTCGCAGCCTGCGCAACTTCGCAGGGTTGTTTGAGACGAGGCGGATCGAATCAACCCCAACATCATTCAGAATTGACGGTATAGCATCGTACTCGACATTGGCTTCAAGCCGGAGAGCACTCAGGCCCTCATGAAAGACGGAAGAGGCAACCCCATGAGTGATGATGTCACTTTGTTCGTCTGGGCGGAAGCATATGATGATTCCACCATGACGCTGAATGTACTCCATGGAAGTCTTGAGTAGATCCGCGTATCTACAGCGAGGTAGTGGAAGATTGCAGTGTGACCGCGCAACGATCGCACCTACCAAGCGAGCACTTCATGCAGTATTCTCACCTCTTGCCGCTGCCGAACGCTTCACATTCAACGTAAGAGCTGTGGATTCGAACCGGTAGATCGATCAATTTGCTGCCTGCTCCAAGCTGCGACTTGGGCGCGTAGTAAATAACGCTGGGGCTGGGAGTACAGACGCTTGGCCACTCGCGATTGTTCGTTGCCGGAGAGCTGCGACGACGATTGAGCAGTTGTAACCAGCGGTCTTCGTCCATTTTTTGTGAAGTGGGTTGAAATGAAGGACACCTTTCGATGAGTCTGTTTGCAGTTTGCAATTCAAACAGCATTGCCTAGAAACAAAGGAGGGATCTCCATGGAGGAGGTATCTCGGCAAGCATCGGGCTCCTGCCTCTACATTCGGCGCCCGCTCGTGCGCTGTGTGTGTCCGTCGTTGGCAACTGCAGAAGGCATGCAATCGGCAAGAGCCACACTACACGGGAGAGGCTCTGCTGTGCCCAGTCTCTGCTCGATGTGCAGGGCACACACCGTGTCCTAGATAGGTGTGCGCGCTGCTTGGTGCGCGCATGATCCGCGTGACGCCGTGTGAAGCTGCGTTTGCCAGCAGGCGTGACCGTGGTCCCCATGCCCTCCCCCCATCTCACCAAAATCACGTCGTTCGCCCATGGGAACAAGTTCCAGGCGGCGTAGTACAGCTCGGCGTTCGCGTCGCTTCGGTCGCGCTTGAACAACAGGCTGTAGAAGACGAACCGCTCTATCAAATGCTGTAACAGGTCGAACGACGGCTCGTGACGGGGCGGAGTCCTTGGTTCCGTGGAGGGAGATCCCGGCGGCCTCATCCTTGTCGGACCCCTCCTCCGACGCCGCCACGGGCGTCTTCGACGGTGCCGACAGGGTGTGTTGGCTGGCCCATCGCGACCATTGCGCTGGCAGACTTCCGCGGCCGGCGTGATGGACGGCGACAGCGTGGTGTCACCCCGCCGGGTATCCGAGTGGTTTGGAGCTTGAAACCTAAAA
Organism: Thalassiosira exigua; assembly: GCA_036939895.1. Taxonomy (NCBI): domain Eukaryota; phylum Bacillariophyta; class Thalassiosirophyceae; order Thalassiosirales; family Thalassiosiraceae; genus Thalassiosira; species Thalassiosira exigua. The sequence continues at coordinate 4,292 of JALLPA010004337.1, read as the reverse complement.
ATGCCCACGTCTTAGCTCACGTAGGAATCAATATATCGTTAGTTAGTGCGCAAATCGCGTATTGGGTGTTTGAGGGCCCTTCATGCACTCAAATGACCAAAAACACACAATTTCACTGCAAATGGGTGATCTGAGCCATGTCCTTGTGAACTGAGGTGCATTTTGCTGGAAATGGGGTTTTTGATGGCCATGCATGCACGCGGACACCAAAAAACTCCTAATTGGACTAGAAATAAGTACTCTGAGCCATTTTTGGTCAACTGATGGACATTTTGCTAGAAATGGTGTCATTGAGGGCCATTTACGCAATTGAATGCCCAAATGCTCCTATTTGCTAGAAATGGGTGGTCTTAGCCATTTTTGGTCCACTGATGCACATTTTGCTAGAAATGGAGTGTTTGAGATCCATCAGTGCAAAGGAAAGCCCAAAAGAGCCAGATTTGGTTAGAACTTATGCATATTTTGCTAGACTTGGGGTCTTTGAGGGCCATTCACGTACACAAATGACCAAAAGTGCCCGATTTGGCTAGGAATGGGTGGTCAGATCCATTTTAGGTCAACTAATGCGTATGTTTAAAAAAAGGGGTGTTTGAGGGCCATCCATACACATGAATGACCAAAAGTGCCCAAATTGGCTAGAAATTGATGGTCTGAGCCATTTTTGGCCAACTGATGTACATTTTGATAGACATGGGGAGTTTGAGGGCCATTTGTGTACAAAAATGACCAATAATGGTCAATTTTGCTAGAAATGGGTGATATGGGACCCATTTTTTGGTCCCTTGATGAATATCTTGCTAGAAATGGGGTTTTTGATGGCCATTCATGTACACAAATGACCAAAAGTGCCCAATTTAGCTAGAAATTGGCGTGTCTGATCGGGCCATTTTTGGTCAACCGATGTACATGGTTCTAGAAATGGGGTATTTGAGGGCCATTCATGCAAATTTCCCTAAATAGGTGGTTTCCTTTGACTCAAACGCCTTTAAGAACCTTGTTAGTCTGTTCACAGTCTCTCTTGTCATGTGGAACGAGACAAACAGCAGGAGGTGGAGATATTATGTCACCCCCTCCTCTATACCGCACATCTAGCCTCCTATACCAAGATTCCACTCTGTCACAAAGGCCTTGAGTTGATGATAGGTGTAGAAAGTATTGCACCTGCTTTGTCACTTTGACAATCTGCAGCCCCACTTATTGATAGCTCACTGCTTAATAAGGACGCGGTCAAATGTGACCAAGTCCAATGTCGAAAGTCGAAATAGGTTGGTTACTTCTCCTCTCTCATCAAATATTCCTCATGTAGTCCTTACACAGGCATTCTCAATTGGTTGGACTATTACATAGCGCTCATCATGCCGTACTGCACGGCTCTCAATTCAGCTTTCTTGACCTTGTCAAAGTTTGATATGGACACCTCTTGAATTTACTAGTCCTTGGTTTGGTTTACTTCTTCCACCTAACCATCACGACTACTAACGAAATGATATGACACCCTAAACTTGACGCCCATGGCACCAGCAGCAGCAACAAAGGCGCACTTGTACTCCATCGAACCAGGTGTTTCACGCTTGTCCTTGGGGAGGATGATGATGTTCACAAATTGTTTGAATGGTAGCTAGAACGAGGGCGTAATGCACGCACTAATTAATTTTCCTACTATTTTCCTTAGGGGATAGAGATCATCCCTTTCGACTTAACTTCTTCGGAAAAGTGCAGGGATTGCCATGGTTATGGGGGTCTTCACGTATTTAGGCATAAGTAATTGTTGTAGTGTTGTGCAAATAATTTAAAAACAACGTCGCCGTAGTGTGTACGTAGCACACTAAGTCGGCGACAAAAAATGGGGGAGTGCTCAGCCGGAGCAGCTCCCCCTAATGATACTTGCTTGCTTCCCTCCTTTCTGGCTGGTGTAGCTTTGCTTTGGCGAGGGTATCTTTGATACTTTTCTGTTTTAAATACGCCACTGTAGTTTGGGTAATTCCAAGTTTTGATACAAAAAGGGTGGCGCAGCGGAGCTTGTAGGGCTCTCTTACTCTTTTGTGTGGGATATCATTCGGATGGTATTTGAGGTGGATGAAGAGCCGTTGTAGATTAGACGTTGGCTACGGCGGAAGGAATGTTGTTGGTGTGTGGCGGAGTTTGTCGTCGGAGGAGAGGATGAGGGCCTTGATTGTGGCCCTGTCCTAGCCTCTTGCAACAAAGCGTGAGAAGAACTTGGCTGGAGTTTTGGTATTAGTAGCTCCGCATGAGACCAAAAGTCATTCCTTAAATCATGTCTGGTGGGCGGGCGGCGGGCGGACTGTGCGCGGGTGTACTGAGAAAGGTTCATCACCTTCTGGTAGTTCATGGTATATACCTTTTTAGCATAAATAGAAATCGTGACATCAAGAAGATCAACCGTGGGAGTAGTTGAGCATTGTGCCTGCACAGCACACAATCGGCCGTATCTTCCACGGCGTTTTGTGAGCCTTCAGGCTCATCCTGAACTTGACAGGTTTGTCCAAGCCATCCATGTCGTAGGCGCGAACACCTGCTCTTGATATAGATTCCGGGGATGAATACGTGATCATCACTAGCCCAAGAAGTCAGGTGGCTATGTCAGGAGCCAGTTGAACATCCTGACGTTGCCCTTGAACCTGTTGATGGTTTGTCAGATTTGGTTTGTTGGATGCGGCCGTTTGATACAGTTTTTGAGGCCAAGCCTGAGGAGGCTGGTGACGCCTCTCAGCATGGCCGAGCATGGCTCACAGTAGTTGTGGTACGCATGGTTTGTGATCTTGAATTATGGAAGTATAGGGTGGGAGAATGCCCACGTACTTCTTGAAGTTCTCCCATGAGGAGAGGGATGGATCGACGCAGAAGCCGAAGAGATTTCGCTGCCTGTCTGAATATTGTCATATTTTGCTCGCCACTTATATTTCAAGCTGCACTATGTGCCGCCCTTCCCAGGCTGGCATATTTTCCCACTTTCATCGGGTGTGTTGCCCTCTGCAATTGTCGCGGTCTTCGACCTTGTACCCTGAATCCTGGCTCTTATAGTACGAGGTGCCTTTCTTGCAACCGGCGTCCCTGCCCTGCGAATCTCTGACACAAGATAGTTTCGGGCTCTTTGACATTCCCCAGGATACACTCCTGTGCAGGATCAATTTGGGAGGCTGGCGTCGAGAGTAAGGAAATCCTGAAAATATCAGTAAAAAATAGTAAAGCAGTAAACAAGCTCAAACACAGACAGTATCATTCATATTCACTGCCATTTGAAGATGATGACCATAGTGTATGTAGACTTAATCCCTGAATTTCATGTTTGAGTCAAACATTGACCAGTACCCCGTGGCCACAAGGAAGTCATCTGAGCAAGTAGTAGAGTCTGATACCCCCCCCCCCCCCCCTCCCTGTTTTCTGTTTCCTAATGAAATAAGAAAGAACCCAGATGGTGGGATGCACAGATATGGATTTGATGCATGTGAATTATAGATAAATTTGTAATTAAGGCTACAAACGGAATAGTTCATGGTATAAAGTTAGTATGTTCATCGCCAAATATATATCTGGATCAGCTTTGGGTCTTGATTACGGACGTATCATTTCAAAGTTCTGTCTCATTTATCAGATTTAGTTACATTGACACTAGAACTCCTTGCTAATAGTGCAGTAACAGCTACTCAAGGTCAAGGGAGATGAAACTATACCCACCCATTTGTCCCTTTTAGGCAGCAATCACAACAAGAATGTCAGCACCATAAAAAGGTCGGAGGTCCCGATCTTCTAGTTTTCCTGGAGTTAATACGTTATAATCTTTTCCTCTTCGATTGGCAAATTATCTTTTTATTGATACACACATCCTCAACGGAAAGCAGGCTCTTTAATATTTTCTGAAGAGCAAGACAGTATCAACACCTATTAGGGTTATTGGTTATAAAGTGGGTGTGATCCCTGATCCCGATGCAGTACAGCGATTGGAGATGTCGGTGAACGATCACACTGGCACTAAAACAGTTCCTTCTAGATATTTTCTAGATTCCTCTTTTAGCTCCATGAACTATCCCTCAACACTCATACAAGAAGACTGAAAATCATCCAATTTTAATATACACTGTCGACTTCATGTCATCTGACAAGAACAGCTCCCACGTGCATCATTGTCCTGGTGGGTCGTCTCATTCGAGCAAAACACATCACAGCAGGGTCCTTGCTGTCAATAGTCTTTTGACGAATATCGTTTGACTTTGATCAATACCGTAGTTACATAATTATATGATTGGCAAATTAAGCTGATTATGCGAATTTTC
>JALLPA010004335.1:0-10378 GCA_036939895.1 Thalassiosira exigua | reverse complement strand
CATTCATCAATTGATCTTTGGAACTATGTTGCCCGATCGCTTGACTTTGCCCCAATCGTTCTCGGCGACATCAAGAGCTATGGCTTCTGCGATGGCATGGCCCTCTGTAGCATGAACTGAGAAAGAGGAGCATGTGTTCTCGAAAGTTAAATAGCGATTTTTGGCAGAGCTATGGTGAGGCAAAGTTTGGCTGTGGAGCGACCAAAAACGGCATCATTTTGTTAGTGATTTTGTTAGTAAAATTGAACGTAAAGCGCCGATAATATTTTTTGATAGAGCTCAGTACAAAGATGAGTCATGCAGGATCAAAACCAATCTGGCTCACTGTTGTACTGAGCTCTTACAACAATATATTTTCGTCCCTTTTCGTATGATTTTACTAACAAAGTAACACCGTTTTTGGTCGTTCTACCGTCAAACTTTTCCCCACCATAGCTCCACCGAAAATCACTCTACGACTTCTGCAACAAACTGTATCTCTTCCTCAGTTCATGATGCGGAGGTACATGCCATCACAGAAGCCGGAGCTTTTGATATTGCCGAGAACAATTGGGGCAAAGTCAAGCAATTGGAAAGCATTGTTCCAAAGAATAATTGATGAAATTGATGCAAAGCTCATATGTACGATGCTCCCTCTCTCTCCCGCCACACACCCCACACACAACGCGACGACATGCGATGGCGTGCGACGCACAGCACGCAGGATAGGCAGGATACCCATACACTCCTTGCGCCAGTGAGGTGCTTCGAAAAAATCGGCAATGGTCGTCGGTAACGGTGTGTTGAAACGAAGTGGCTGGTGTGATAGACAGAACATTACTCTGTAGCACGTGTAGAGCTTTGTAGAATTTGAATTATTTTTGTACTAACTGATTCACACATGATCAAAACCGTTCATATATGACAGATCTCATCGTGTTAACGCGGTCATCGCAATTTTTATTTCATGCCATTAATTTTTAGGTCGATGATGAGCACATCCAAAAGAAGACAGCAGTCAACATGCTGCCTTGTTTCCGATCAGTAAAGACTGGTAAGTGAAAGCATGTCCAGTTCAGAGTTAGAAATCAGGATCCCTGACTTTTGATCCCCAGGGAGATCAGAGTCGGGCCAGGTTATGCAGGTAGGTGATTTGCTCATCCCTTCACCCTAGCTTTTAAAGCTCCCACTTAAGCCAAATTTAATGAGGATTAGTCTCGCTTAGAGAGGTTTGGCATGTGCAGGTCTCACTAAAGGCAAAAATGGCACCAAAAGTATTTTCAAACAATGTACTTGTTGTCACTCTAAATGGAACTTGTTTTGATGATAGGATTATTAGTTACACATGGAGTATCAAGTATATGTATGTTTTGTCATTGTGGGTGGATACCCATCCAAAGAGTTCAAATTTCAAATAATATTGAATTCATATGAAAAACTTTGAGCTATGTTAGTGGAATTGCAAGATCGGTCATGAGGGGTCAAAAGTTGCATCACCTCCATGGATACACGCAGTTAGTAATAGTGAACTTTAGCTTGACACCGTGGAAAAGCTATATATGTACATGTACAAGTACCTTTCATCAAAATTATGTCAAGAAGAAGAAACTATATCCCTCTTACTAATTATGGGTTAGCATAAGGGCCACATAATAAGCTATTGGCAAATAACTTGTGTCCAGCCTAATTATTTTCAGACAAAACTGTTTGCGCCATTGAAAAAAAAACGCCCTTGGTCTCATTATATGACGACATACGTGTTTGTGATAATATTCCATTATCACTCGTTTTTTACTTTTAACACCATCGAAACCCGAAACCATACGCCCATTCACAACCAATCAAAGGAAGGGGGTGATATCTAGGGGTTTGGTCGTTGCTGTGTCGCAATGGCACTGATATTGACATGACTTTGCAACGGTGGGGGTTGGCCACGACCATAGTGGGTGCCTGATGTCCACCACAGCCATTGCCACATGAAAAGGCGGCTTGGAATGGTTCCCGTGCAGTCCAGTGAGGGAACTTTAGCAGTGCTAGATGGCCACTACAGTCCATTGGCAGCTATCACATCTACGCGTGATGGCCTCACATGATATTTCCTTTGTAGAATCCTACACAATTTGTACCAAGATTTTCACGCCATTCTCTAGTATCGAAGATGATGAAGGGATCGTGTATGGATAGGTTCCCATTCCAGCTAATCAAACCATAACTATGGATCTTTGATATCTTACGTAGAGCAAAAACATTTAGCACGATCAAAACCCAACGCCGCACAATCCATTTTCAGCAAATTTTCAGCATTTTTTTCTTACGGTGGGTCGAATTCTACAATAGTAGTAACAATATTTTCACAGCCAATCAAACAAAATATTCGGGGTCTATTTTTATGGTTTTTTTTTAGTTTTTGGCTCTCTAATGCAGCCGGATTGTCGTCAATATTGATTCTGATCGCAATGCACCATTCTTTATTACATTGGGAATGGTGCATCAACTTAACATTCGTGATAGGAAGAATTTGCAGGGGTTGAAATTAGGGGGGAACTTTAAGCCGAATTTTTGGCGGTCAATTTCTTTAGATACGCACCTAGCCTTTTTGTCTATCCGTGGTCCAGTCTGGTACGTACGTGGATTATCTGCGATATGAACCTATCTAATAGCATGATTTCTCCTCTACAATGATCTAAGTGAGACCTTTTTGGGACGTGATATTGCGACAAAATGCATGAATGCATGTTTTATGGGAAATCCGATCAATTTTTTGAATTTTAATACTCTCTTTGACGTACCTGTGATCGACAATTTTTCATGAAATACAGTTAAAGGGGTCAATAGGGGTCATTCTTACCCAAAACATGGCTTTCATTGGCATTGTTTATGATCATTTAGCGATGGGGGCGGAGTGTGATAGCAGCCGCTGAGGCACAACAACCGTCACTGGTATGGTGTTGTGCAATGATTCGTACAAATTGTGCTGCCGCCACACAAACAACTGCCCCAATCATCAGCCACCGGCTATCATCCTAAGAAATATTTATTGTCAATTAATATTATCAAGAGGTACTTAGTTAGTGCTTTTACTATTGATACATAGAGATAGAGGTGTGTCACTTGCTTATGGACGCCAAAAGGTCTCAATAACAACGCCGACAATAATTGTTTGTACATGGTTGTTTTTATCATTTTCATGGCTCTGCAAACAATTGAGGCCAATGCACCAACTTTGACAGCATCGTTTATTGGTGTCGCACTCAAATCAAGATGTAAGCAGGGTATCATTGGGTCTCTAATAATGAACCCATATATCTCTTGCGTGCACACTGGGTCGGTAGTGACAGATGTATTGGGCACATATGGCCTGCCAATAAAGTACTGTATCACATTTGGTCTCTGTGAGACCCTGATTGGCAACTAATAAGAGCTATCCAGTTGGAGCCACCACTGCTAAGCAAACAGAGGAAGACATTACCCAACCTGACTAGGTTCCGTGAAGAATGAAAATCAATTATTGTTAGCCGTTTGAATAGAAACTCTAGTATCGATGATCTCAGCCAAAAGGGATTACAGCCCTGGTCACACTCCTAGATTGCGTCAAGGACAAAAACTGGTGGTGTCCAAGTTAACTCCCAACAATGATGACCAAGCACAATCCTAGGTACATTCAAGTATCTATAGCAAAAAACAAAAGACTTAAAAGGTAAAGAAGTGAAAGACAAATTGTTATGCATATGAGCAACTTTGGGTGAAACTAGACAGCTCTCAGCCATTTACAATAACACTTCTGTAAGGGATGAGCCAAACTGAAATGAGACGTGAAAGAAAGATCTTTAAGGAATAAAGTGAAAGAGGCTGGAATGAATTTGACATCCATAGAAGTACTTATGCTGAAAGATGCTATGACGGAAGACAATTGTGTTGATATTGCCCGAAGACCCAATACAGTGCATGCGTACATATTTACATTGTCCGTCTCAGCTCCAAAATGTGAATATGTGTGCTGTAAACGTAAGCATGTCACTATTTTACGTGGAAACTAGTACAAACCTACGGAGGAACTGTTCCCACCAAAACCAGTGTCAGGGCTCACGAGTATAAATATATCCGTGGTGTAAATATATCCAAATGTAAATATAAAGTATACAGGCACTGTACAGGCACGTTGCCTGAAAACCCAATTTGGGCATGCTCACAAGCGTGCCCGAATTGGGTTTTTGGGCAATATCAACAACACCTAAACATGAGGCCATAGAGTGGACTCGTGAATCAGCTTAATGGCTGTCGTATCTCATTTCTGTTTATACCACCCAAATTGGGTTTTGGTGTAATATCAACACAGTGAAAGTGCAACCTTATCAATTGGGAGCTGGTCGACCATAGACTGTTTGAATCAATGTCTACTGGCTTGAAATTTGATCTATTTGCATAAATAGAAGCAGGCAGAAACGAGTGTGTTATGACCCCAAGAGGCTATATTTTAGGAGTGAAATTGTTTTATGATATGACAGCAAATAGTTCAAGATGGCTCCCTCAAAAAAAGGCGACAAATGAACCCATCAAAGCACTTTCAGTGTGCACCTTTGAATTTTCTAACAATCAAAAGGGGGCAAAATCTTAGCTAGAACCAAATCTAAAAGCCATGTTGGAGATGGAGGAGCAGTGGAAAAGCCAATGCAGTTATGGAAGAAATACTTCTCACCCAAGACAATAATAACCCAATAGACTCAGAGAAAGTTGGCAACATTGTCCATTGTTAACTCTAAAGCTAACGAAAAGATTGAAAAGGGAGAATCAGAGGTTTCAATAGAATAAAAGCAACATAGAAGCAAATAAAAGTACTCACCAAAGTGAAACCTTCAGGTAGAAGATTTATCTACTCGTCCTTTAATGATAAATCTAATGGCCAAGGAGAGGAAAGTGAGTCAACATAGCATTGAGAAACTGAAGTAATATTCAAGAAGGAGGGACAAAGAAAGCATATCACCAAAATGGAAAAGAAACCAAGACAGATACGACAAAGACAGGTCAAAACCAGCACCATTTGAGAAGGAGGGGCTATACTTGAAGTACACGTAAAAGGAGAACCAAATAAGATGTGTTGATGAACGAATTGCGTAATGCAGGACTTGCCTGTTAAAAAATGAAGGTTTTTGGCAAATCCAAGGTTTAGTTCATCACACAGTACAGAGTTTGTTGTGAATGAAATAAGAGTTAGTGATCTTATTTCATGTGTTGGTACCATCAAATCTCTGCATTCATCATAACTCTTCTGCTAGCACCAACATCCTAGAGCTGGCTCTTCTCTTTTGATGAAATTCTGCTTTGTACTTAACCTTTTTGGTTGCCTAATGGGTAGGGTCATTGGGGATGAGCAAATGTATCCCATTTATATTCCCAGTTTTGGACCATTGGTGGGGATCCCAAACCACCTTTGCTTTAGTCCCAGGGCCGGTGATAATTATTAGGTGATCCTCCAAGCTGGAGCAATGTGATCTTTGGTATCACATGTAGGTAGGCTTACCACCCCTTGCTGCTAGAATCTCTGGACTCTGGTCTACGCCAGTCCCCGTAGGTTCCATGCGACACTGGACCACGACACGGACAGACCGACCGTTGGCCGTTGCCGCACGTCTAGTCAAGCGTCACCAGACCCAGGCCGGACGATGGAGCGCCGGACTGAGACCGCGAGCTTAGACGCAGCCATAGCCCTATAATTTAGCCTACTACTGGCAATTAATGTTGCTATGTTTAGCAATCGTAGACTGAACTCTGTTGCCTAGCGGTGGTGGCGCCAATTGGGGTGCCGCGTTCAAAAATAAGAACCTTGACAAGCAAGCCGCCGGAGCCTTCAAAGCAAGCCGGCGCAATCACGGGCAAGCGCGCGACAACGACGACGAGAGCCACATGACATGGCGCACCATCCAGCGGTCATCAAGCCCGGAGGAGGGAACCCCGAAATAGACCCCTTCCCCCTCCACCCAAGCAATGTCTCAATATTCCCCAAGACCAGCCGGATACGACCATCAACTTTGAGGCATGGCAGAACTCCAAGGGTGCGGGCATAAATATCAACCGACCCAAATACGAACATCCCACCCACCCCGACTATGTTGATATTTCCCAGAACCCTAATCTGGGCATGCTCGCAAGCATGCCCATATTAGGGTTCTGGGCAATATAAACAAAACTAACACACGAGGCCACCAAGTGGACTCGTGTGATCAGCCGAATGACGGAACATTCTAGCTCGCGAACAAAGCTTGTGCCAGGGTGCAAACCCCCCAGCGCGCGCTTGGCAGGTCCCGTGGATGGCGGCGTCAGCGGTAAGGACTTACACGCAGTTAGCATTATCAACGACGGGGATTCCAACCCGTGACCTTGTGTGTTAGTTTTGTTAATATTACCCAGATTGAGGTTCTGGGTACATATCCAGATTGAGGTTCTGGGTAATATTAACATCAAGCGAGTGCATTAGTTGCGCTTGGCCTTCTTGGAACTGCACCCTTTCCCATTTGCAGTGTAATTTGAGCACCCAGCGGTGTTGAGTGAGGCAGTATAGGGACCTATTGCGAGAGAGGATATTAGAGATCCAAATTGCAGAATAGGGATAGAGATTCGCCGTTTGATCTAGCGATACATGAGCGAATGGGAATCTTATCAAAGTAATCTTGTTAAAGGAGAATCGTGGCAAGATACATCGGTTTTGGGACAATCTTGGGATACAATATCGATATGAGCATAGACTATCTTGGTACTATTGACTTAGGTACAGAACGATATTGGTGATCTTACTTACCGCATTATGTCATGAGTGCTGCTTCATGTCATGATGATCTAGAGAGTGAGCCGGGGATTACTATTATAAAATTGTGAAGTCGACAATGTAAAATTATTCACCGAGATGACGATGGTGTCATCTTATAAAACTGTTGAGCTGTCAATGTGAAAGTCTATCACTACAACTACCTTTCTGCGACAAAAGGAGATTTTCGAAAAATCGGATCCGGTACTCGTTCCGAACATACTTTCTACGTAGGAATAGTACTAAAAAATTAGCCCTGGAATAGCCCTGGAGGTTTCCGCCATCTTTGCTCGATTCTCTCGAGTCACCGGTACTCACACGACGCGTTTTCATCGCTGTGACCCTTCGAAGTGAGCTTCATCTCGATCGAGCGTGTCGCCCCCCCGCCCCCCCCCCCGGGCCGGGCCCCGCCCGGGTCGCAAGCGAGCGATGCGTCGGTCGTCTTCCTCCTCCCGCCGCCCCGCCGCCCGCCGGCCCGTCGGTCGCAAGTCGCAAGTCGCCACCCCTTGATATGGTTCTCATCGTCGCCCCTCCATCCTTCACCCACCTTCAACGCCGTTGCCGGCGCTTCGCTGTTCATTTTCAAATTCGAAATTTCGAACTCGCCGAGCGAGCTGTCGTCGCTGGTCGTCGCGCCTTCGCTTCGTCGCGCCATCGGCGGTCGCAACGTGCGTGCGTGCGCTAGCGGAGCCTCGAAAACGAGACCCCTTTTGATGGGCGCGCCGCCACCCGCCACCCGCCACCGGCGCGCCGGCCGAAAGCATTTTATCGTACCGTAGATCGAAGATACGATAAGGTAGTAGAAAGAGGCCCCGGGTAGATCCTCCAGTAGACAGAAATCTCCCGGTAGTGTTTCCACGGGCTCTCTGGGTACTAATTCCGACGCGGGCGAAGATCGGGACGAGGGGGAGATCGCCGAAAGCTATCGCGGATCTACTTGCGAAGCGTTATTGGAAAAATGCTCTCTAGTATGCCTCCACTAATTCCTATGTGAAAAAAACGAAGGATATTATGACGCCCCCACGGGGGGGATTCTTCGATCTCCCTGTACGGTTGGGAATCCACTCTTCAATGTGGCACTAACACTTTCTCGTCTAAAGTATTGCCCGGTCATTTCCATTTCGTCCGAAACCAGAGTCAGACTTGCCTACTCTCGTTTATTCCGTCCGAAATCGTGCGTCAGTCAGCGGCTCGCGCGATGTTTACTTAAATATAAACAGCGACAGACGAAATCTCATAAGTAATTTAATATAATACCGAATATACTTAACGGGAATTTTGTATAACACGAAAGGAGTACTTAAGGTTTACGGAGTATCTACTTTTTTGTCATCGTGCAATTTACCCTTCTCGCTCCTACCATTCCGTCTTAATAGAGACCTATGTTACAGATTCCATCAGTCTCTGACTACGGCGTAGGGGATTTCAGACTTAGGCGTTTTGGCCGGCGTTGCTCGCGGAGCCAGCACGAAAGCGCGCCCCCCCTGCTTTTCTACTCAGTCGTCTAGAAACATGGCGAAGAGGAAGAAGGCCACGGAGCGGGAGGCGAGGGCCAAGGCCAAGGCCGCCGCGAAGGCCAAGGGGGGGAGTCGCCGCACCGCCGAAGCCGAAGCTGCTTCGCCCAAGCGCAGCCGCCGGCTGCGCAAGTTGGCGGCGCTGGAGCTGGTGGAAGAAGAGCCAGCGGCCGCGAGGTCAACCAGGTCAACCCAATCGCAGAGGGAGCCGCAATTGGCGCAGTATTCGGAAGATGAAGAGGGCGGCAGCGACGAGGAAGAGGGCGGCAGCGACAAGGAGGGCTCCAAGGAGGACGACGGCTCCGAGGAGGACGACAGCTCCGAGGAGGCCGAAGAGGACAACAGCTTCAGCTTCGAGGACGGAGACGACGAGGAAGAGGAAGCTGCGGCCCGGAAACCCAGGGGCGACGACACCGTGGCAGTCCCGGAGGTGGAACTGGACTCGCGCGTGCGCGACCTTATGGATATTTTCGCGAACGCCATGATCAACAATTCGGTCCCTCAGCTGAAGGTTGCCCGGGCAATGCAGAGGTGAGTCGGACGCGCTATCAATGCATATTTCTGGCGAATATATTTATACGTATCTAATACATATTTTTTGTTTCATTTCTATTCATCATTGATGCATATTGTTTTCAGTCCCGAACTCCAAGCGGTGATGGCGTTGTTGGCAACCCAGAAGGCCGTGCTCCCCCCCCGGAATGGCTCCCACTTTGTGAACGGCGATGTTTGTCTTTCCGCAAAATCGCGCCACCACGGCTTATCATACGACGAGCCTTACAATGGAGAAGGCTTGGAAGGTGTTCCTGCCACGCTGAAGTTCGATAAGGGCGGCGTGTGGGTGTTCCCCGATAGAGACGACGAAAAGAAGGGGTCCCAAATCGCGATCGCGTGCCCCAAGTGCAAGGGAGATCATCGCTTCGTCTTCCAACGGAAGTACTTCGAGTGGCTTCTTCCTCACTTCTGCGACGCGAAGAAACCCCATTGGGATCATTTCAAACCGCAGTGGTTCTTCAACCACGAAGTTTGGATTGCGAAGAACCACAAGAAGAGATATTTTCCCGTGACGTCGGACAACCGCGTCCAGTCCCTCTCCAAGGCAGTACACCTGCACTATGCGCGCGAACACCCTGGCAAATGGGTGAATATCATGGAGAGGGAGGGACTGACGCAGGACAAAAAGCGCACGAAGGAGGAGGGACAGTTGGAAGATATTGCACAAGCGGAAGAGGCGGCGGCGGCGGAAGCGGAAGGGGAAGGGATGTAATGTAATAATCGTTGTTTTGCATTTGGAATTATTTTGGTGTCGATAGTAGTTACCATGTCAAAATAAACGTCATTAGTGCATATTAAGAAAGAGTAATACGACGTATGTCAAAATAAACACCAACAGTGAATATTGAAGAAATGAAACATCATTAGTGCATATTCAGGCGAAGACAATATATGCTTCATTAGTGTATATTCAGGCAAGACAATATATACTTCATTAGTGCGTATTTAATTTAGTCCAATATAAACACTATTTGTGTATATTTTATGTAATCAAATATATACCTTGTTTGTGCATAATTTATATCGTATTAAATATAATTCATTAATGCGTATTATTTTCGCTCGGTCATGTACTATGTGTGATTATGTTTCATTAATGCGTATTATTTTCGCATGGTCGTGTACTAGTCTATGGCGTGGGCTATGTAATAGATATTCGATTTTGTATACAATTTTCGTTTAATCCTTTATCTTGTCTTCCCTAATCTCTGTGTATGTAGGCTTTGATTTCAAGAACTTGTCCTTGGCGGCTTCGTACGCCGACGCTGCAACTGATTTCACGTGATCTTCCCATTCCAGTAGGGAATCGTGGTCATCATTGGGTCGTTCCCCCACCACCGCATCGGCCAGTATCAACATCTTATCCACGAACGTTTTGACGCTGTTTGCGAACTTGACATTCTTTGAATCAAGTTTACCGGGACCGGCTTCCGAAGCTTTCCACAATGTGTACGATCGGTGTGCTTGCTCTGTGTACCAAATAACAAATTTGTTCTCGGGGTTCGAAGTTTTCTCAAGCAGCATCTTCACT
>JALLPA010004316.1:0-13341 GCA_036939895.1 Thalassiosira exigua | reverse complement strand
GTCCCCCTCTGTGTGGCCACCCTTGGACGTTAGCGGCCATCGTGGAGAGTGCGAAGAACTCGCTCACGGGGTTGCCAGCCCAGCGAGAGGGTGCTTTGCCCCCTTGGATGGTCGCAGTCTATGATGTGATGAGAGGGACGTGATGCCAGGGGCGGGTTCCGTCGGGAGTGTGGCCCTCGCTCTCCGGGTTCCTCGTGCGCCTCGTGCGAGACGCCCCAGAAAGGGGGTTCATTGCACCCTTGGAAGTGCGCCATGGCTGGTGGCGGTCGGGCTTGGTGATGCCTTGACAAGCGTCAGGCGTGTCGGTGCCGACCGACTCGGGCTTGGTGTGTGCCGAGGAGCAGTGCCTCGGGCTTTGGTGCCGAGGAGCATAGCCCCAGGCTTGTGGTGCCCAGGAGCGGAGCCTTGGGCTTGTGGTGCCGAGGAGTCGAGCCTCGGGCTTGATGTGCCGAGGAGCGGAGCCTCAGGCTTGATGGATTCCGAGTCCTTGGCCGAGGTAGCTCGCCAACGTTGCTTGCTGGAAGGACGGTAGGTGGAGCGCCCCGGTTGAGACGAATCGTGGTGCATGAGCGAGAAGAGCGTGCACAAGGACCAATGGTGGGTGATACGCACGATGCGCAGCGGCCGGAGGATGTGGACGTCAGGCCGAACGCCCCCCCCCCAGCCTCTTACCCAAAGCGGCTGGTTTGACGCGGCTGGTTTGACGCGGTCGCAGACACGCCAGGCCTCTATACTCGCCTCCAACGCTGGAGAGGAGAGCGGACGACAAAGAGCCAAGCTATACTTAAGAGCACCAATATATGGTACAAAGTAGCTCGGCAAAATAAGTGAGGTCTTAATCTACGGATTGGCCGAGCTCAATGGTCTTGAACATCGTCGCCGCTGCCGCGCAACGTCGTTCATGTGTGGTCGTCAAGTGCTCTGTCAATCGTATGGCCGTGAGCCAACACGCTGGCGTCGTCCACGCCACTTGGCATGCGTCTGGCCGCCTCCCGCAGGGATGCCAGAATGGTGTCGGCTCGCTACGAAGCAGAGCTTTGATGTCTGCGCCGCAAAGCTCGTGGATTGCCTCCAAGTTCTCAAGCGCGTATGCCAGCGTCGTGCAAAAGTTTTTACCCGCGACTGATCGCGTTGTCGCCTGGCTAATGCCCTTACTGAAAACGGCCAGCGTTTCAACCATTGCCCAATACACCATCTGAGATTTGTTTCGCCCACGCGCCAATGCAAAGAAATGCAAAAGGGCTGTTTTCTTTCGGTCTCTCTCTGTCTTCTCATTGTATCGAGATTCCTGCCAAAGGAGCTCTCTCAGCAACAAGCTTAGAAGTGCAGCTGCGTGCAGAGGAAACCGCTTCGCCATTTTGTCAAACAAATTAACATAATGTTGCTCGGGTATGAGCTCGTCCGAAATACGATGAAATTTCTTGTAGTGTTTCATCATAGCGTCGTACCACACACGATCGGCCTCCTTCAGGAATCCGTCCAAGTCGCCCTCTTTTAGCTCTTTGTTCAATTTATTGAGATCATCATGGTGATGCTTCTCCGACGAACACTACTCGACATCGTCTATCTTTTTCTGGGCCGTGGAAAGTTTGTTTTTCAGGCTTTGACTTTTTGCTTGGAAATACTTGTAAAGTACCTCGTAGGTTGAAGTCGCATCACCGTCTACAAAATTCAATTGTTCGACAAGTTTTCGCCTGAGTACGTCAAAATTCCTAATGTTCCTCGAGAAGGAAAGGTGATCCGATAGCGATAGCGAATCGTGTGGTCCTCACTTCTTCCATACTTCAACAGCAACCAGCTCGTCCAAGCTCAACTCAAAATACTTTTCCATAGACGACTTGTATCCAGAAAGAGACATTGAGAATGCGGCCCCTTGATCGAGGGCAAGGTCTACAACGGATTTTGACCATGTGCTGAAGTCATCACGTTGGGAGAAGCACTCAACGACGCCTTCGAATTCGCAGAAAAGTCGACCCTCTCGAGAAATGATGCGCCTCTGGCATACATATTTTTCATTGGAGAGCTGATCGTTGTCGGCGCCGGACATATTACGAAAATGAATCTGTTCGGCTTCGATAATCCTCGACTTCACGCGCTGTTTCACGAGATGACGCTTAATTTTGACCGAATCCACCTCGTCTCTTTTGTCAGCAGGAATGATGATTGATACCTCATCCCCTACTTTGAGGTCGAGGATATCCTCGGATAAGAGGCGTCGCGAGCCCCTGTCTTGGATCGACGCGACGTTGTCGTATGACGTTGGAAACGACCCGTCGACGTCATGCTCTCGTCGATCAGACGGCGATGGTGTTTGAAGGACTGCCTGTTGAGTGGGCGGCGTATTGTCTCGGGTGACAACAGTGACAACAACGGAGGACCCCGATTTCTTCTTCCTTCCACGCTTGGCGGCTGGTGTGAACGGCATAGGACCGCCGAATAAAGCGAGCGACGCGCGTGATGTGCTGTCTGATTCTATACGGGCTTGTTGGCGTGTCGTGGGCTTGACGTCCGTCACATCCGGCTTAGACTTTGGCTTCGAGACCGACACAGGCTCCGTGAATCCAGATTTCATAAGGCATGGCGTGTTCGACAGCACCCCATGCTCCGAGGGCGTCTTGCCCTTGCGCCCGTCAACGTTGCAGGCGATGTAGTTCCGGCGCAACCTCTCGGGGAGGTAGTTGCCCGCCATGGCGAAGTGGCATTGGAACTTGCGAACGCAACGGGACAATGGCAGGAGTTTGCCTTTATGCCGGTGCCGCGGGACGCGATGGCAAGGGCGAGGGCGTGTTCAAGGATGGCACGGCGGTCTGGGGCTGAATTGGTGGGAACTTAGTATGAGAGTAGCGACGTATGATTCTGTAGAAGTTTAAGATGGTTAGGATCACCAATGAATACAAGAGAATGTAATTTTTAATTGATCGAGGAGGTTGTTCCAGGTACATGGTACACTGTAGATAGGAGTGACATAGCCACCCTGTGGGGCTATTACCAGTCCTTGAGGAGAGGGCGTCGGCTGACCGTCAACCCGCCAGGGTATGTTCCATGTGGAACAATAGGTTCATTATGCGTACCTAAGGCCATTTTCATCATAAGGCCAGTTATAAGGCCGTTTCAAGCATAAGGCCAGTTTCACTCGGCTGATTTGCTACTGGCATGTACAAAATGCGCATACCAACTTGCGTACCATGGTGGAAATTTGCGTACCCGAGGCCACTTTTTCTGGTATGCGCGTTCCTAAGGCCACTTCTTCTGGTAAACGCGTGTACCTAAGGCCATCATACCACACAAATTTCTGCCTAATCATTGCGCCGAGAGGGTAAATCGGGGGTCGTATCACAATGACAGAAATCATTTCTAATTTCTTGAAATTCTGCTAAAATAGACCCAAATTAAGAAAACTTCATATTTTGTCAGAAATAACATGAACAGTACTATCGATAAAAAAGAACTCTATTGTTACCCTTTCTTGACAAGAAATAACCATTTTCGTATGTACCATGTTCACGAATTGGTACCACCTAATGCTATGTACCATACAAATTAGCATTTATTCTGGTAAACGCGCGTACCCCACAAATTTCCGTCTAATCATTGCACCGAGACAGGTTAAACGAGGGATTGTAGAACATTGAGTGAAATCATTTAGAATTTCTTGAAATTATGCTAAAATAGACCAAAAATGAGAAAACTTCCCCTTTTGTCAGAAATAACACAAAAAGTACTATCGTCCAAAAATTACTCTACTTTGACCCTTTGTTGTTGAGATATGTCCGATTTTGTATGTGTCAAATGTGCTTATTGCTGTTCTTAGATGGGGTTTTCTTCTTTTTTTTCGACTAACTGACTTTTTCTTACTGGCTTCACTCTTCTTTTTTTCGGGGAGGACTTGTTTGCAACTAGAAAAGTGGATTATTTGTACTTGAGTGTGTTAACATTGTCAGTGTTCAACCCCTCGGCTTCCTCAATGTGGGGTGGTGCGTCTTTTGTTTTCTCGTCATCATTGTCTGCATTCAACCCCTCGGCTTCCTCAACGTGGGGTGGCGCGCCATAGCTGGACATGGTCTGAAGATGAAATGCCTGATGGTAGAATGAGAAAATAAACGAGATTAGTGAGGGTCCATTTTGATTGATTGGACAGTCTGAGATATTGGGGGGAAACAGAGCATAAGCCATGAACTCCCCCCAAACACAACCGTCGTTCTGCATAATGAATAATAGATTTTTTTGCTTTCACGGCAATCGCTCTATCGTCGTGCCATCGCGGAATCAGATCAATCCGAGCGCAGATTTGGAAAGCTCGCGACACGCTCTTTCGGAACCACCTACTGTTCATGCGCTGGAACCGAAATGTAGCGGAGCTAGAGCCAAGGCCGCGAACTCCCCCCAAACGCCACCGTCGATCCCGTNGATTGGGCCTGCCACCGAGCCGGTGGAGCTGGTGGACGGGAACCGGCTGCTAGGCAGCCCCGTCGGCTCGCCCGAGTTCGCCGAGGACTTCTGTGACGGCGTCGCGGAGGCGGCGATGAAGAAGGCCGCCCAACTCACCGCCCACGTGCCCGACCTCCAAACAAGGCTCCGCCTCTTCTCGCAGTGCACTCTCCAGAAGCTTCCCTACCTACTGGGGAACGACATCATGTTCCAGATGCCGCTCGGGGACACCGAGCGCTTCGACCCCGCCCACTGGATGGAGTGGAAGGGGCCGCTCGTGGACGCTGTTTATCGTCAAATCACGGGCTTCCTTGAGTCCCTCCTTGGCATCGACGAGATCCCCGCCCTTGCCCTTCAAATATGTCAGCTGGAGCTCCGGAGCGGGGGCCTCGGCATGGTTGCGCCGGCAGCGAGGGCAGCGCCGGACTTTTGCATCAGCATGGCCCAGGCCATCAGGCAAGCGCGGGAGGGCTTCAAGTTTGGCCGGGGAATCGAGCCAGTCAAGGTGCACCAGTCCCTGGCAGACCTCTTCTCCCTCGCCACCAACCCCAACTCCCGCTATCTGGCCCGCTACAAGGAACTCTGGTCCCGCACATCGCTTCAGCGGCCTGCTCGCCGCAAACTCCCCCCGAGGAGCGAGTGGCGCACTTCACCTACTCCCCTCCCCCCACAGTGCACGGTCCTGGCTCAAGGACTTCTGCGGACGGGCCAAGTGAGCCATCCTCTTTGAGACGGCCCTCCGCGACTGGCCGGACCACGTCCACCACCTCCCAAGCATCCTCGTCCCGCAGACACCCTACCCTCTCATCAACATGTCTCGCAGTGTCAAATCCCATCGCATCCAAAATGACCTGCTCGCCATCGCCATCCGGCAAAAGCTCCGTCTCCCGGTCTTCGACCCGGCTGCCACTCCGCGCTACTGGTGCGGCAAGATGCACGACTGCTGGGAATACCACGTCATGAGTTGCGTGGCCAATAACAAGACAATGGCCCACAACTACATGCTCGATGACATCACGGTCGCGCTCCAAGCTCCCTTGGCAACGACGGGATTCATCCTGACCACAACCAAGCTCGAGAAGGAGAGGACGAGCCTCATCAGCATCAGCTCTAACCCGGACCTGAAGCCGCTGGATATGTCCTTCCGCCCTGAACCGGCGGCGGATCAAGCGCAGGCGGTGGAATGCCCCCATCCACATGTCGGCGGTGATGTCACCATCACGCCCCCCGTCAAAGCCTCAACCAACCTGAATGCTGGAAATGTTATCGAAAAAGTCACGGCCGCTGCCGAACGTAACATCCAGTTGAAGGAGAAGTTGAAGCTCCAGCGGCCGGGCACAAAGGATGACGCCACCGATGAGACTCTGCCGGGGGATGACCTCATTGGCGAGCTCTTGGCGCAGGATATTGCGCTGATCCCGTTTGCCATCGACCCTCACGGACGTTGGGGACCGATGTTGGACCGGTTCCTCTTTGGAACCAGACCGAGAAAGGACCTCAAATTCGCAGCGGACCGGCCCAACGCAGCAGCCATGTACAGAATGGTTTCGGAACACCCCTGCCCCCAAAATATCATCGGTTTGGCTGAGAGTCGATGGAGGGCCACACCTGGGAAGCGTCGGTTTTACGGCCACTCCCACACGGCGCCTGGACCGCGCGAATATGTGCTGCAAAAGTTGGGACTTTGCATCACTAAGGCACTCGCGCTGCACCTGCGAAATGCCACCCGGAAGTTAGGGCCACGCCCGCCTAAGGCCGGGGACAGCGACGAGGTTGAATCGGTACTCACGGTGCAATCTCAGGAGGAGGAAATCAATAGGTTCGTGGATGCTGCCCATTAGGGGCAGTAGACAATAAAAGTAAAAGGGTCAGTCAGTCAGTTGTCACGTGCCCCACTCGCTTCGCTATCTGTCACTGAGCAAAGCTGGCCCTCTTCAGCTCCGAAGATCAAGTCCAGTTCCCGGTAAATTTCGGAGAAACGACCGTAAACCTGCGGTGTTGGCATCCGGCAGACTGCCCAACAGTCTCCTCTCCTTTTTCAACCTGTCTTATTTTACCGCGTGGCCACCGAGCTGAGATTGTTATCACAGCATGTCCTAGAGTCACGGCGGCGCAATCTGAGCAAACAAACCCTCCCGCTGGAGCAGGCGGCAGTGTTCGTCAGGGAGACAAAACAAACCTCCGATGTGGGCGGGGCGATGCGGTTTGAGCTCAGGCGAGTAGACGCAGAGCAATTCTATGTTGGTGAATTGAAGTGGCAATGGAAAAACCTTCGATGCCGTTGACTGGGAGGCATGCAGTGCCGCTCACGCCGAGAAGGGACAGATGTACAGGCAATGGCTGTCCAAACAGTGCTCCGGCTTCTGTAGGACACAGGCCATGGTTTCACATTGGATACAGGATCGGGATAACAAGTGCCCCAACTGTGGTGCACGTGAAACCGCACAGCACATCAACGTCTGCCCCGACGAGTGGCGAACCAAGCTCCTGCGCGATCAAGTTGCAGAGCTGAGGGATTGGATGGAGAAGAACCATGCGCGCCCAGATCTCCAGTAATGGATCCCACAGTACATCCGCCTGCGCTGTACCAAGACTCTGACATCCTTTGCTCAACTGCCCTCCAGCCTCAACCGGTTCGGACGTGACCAGGATGCCATCGGTTGGCAACACTTCATGGAAGGAAAAATCTCCAAGGAGCTCTTCCGCCTGCAATCGAGCTTCCTCGCCAGCATCGACACGCGCATGACGGGCGGGCTGTGGACGAAGGAGTTCATTTCTCGCGTCCTCCACCTCACTCACTCTCGGTGGCTATTTCGCAACGTCTCACTGCACGACAAGACGGATGGGTACCTCCAGAAAACCACCTCATGGAGACCGGCCGCCTGTCTGACACTGACCCCGACTCCCTCCCTCAGGAAAGCGAGTACCTCCTAGTGATCGACTTTCAGTCTCTCACAACCTCCTCCACTGTTCAACAAACATACTGACTCTATGCCATCAAGGCAGCCCGCCGCGCAGGACGGCGCGTGGTCGCTACACAGCGCCGCCGCAGGGTTACCGGCAATGCCAGGAGGGCAGCGGCGAGGGCGCGGCGCGCGCGACCCGCCTTATCCTCGGGGGCTCTTGAAGTGGAGCAGGAGATCGTAGCTTCGGTCTCCGCTCCCGTCCCACTAGGAAACACCCCTCCCCGCTCCATCAACACCACCAGGATGGTTCCAACAAACGGCGGAAACCGGATTGAGGACACACGTAGCACGCTAATTCCAGCATTCTGACGTACTGCGCCAGGTGTTAGGGTCGGCCCTGCTGTGGTGTAAAACATGGCAGTGGAAAAGAGTCTCGTGCCTTAGACAAACCTGTAGCTGTAGAAATGTAACCTTGTCTAACTTCCTATGATATATATAGACAATGATTAAACTATACTAATAGAGACTTCACCAAAAACAACAGTGATTTCATACTAATCCGACCTAAGGAGATCCATGCAAAAAATAGTAAATAGGTGGCGCAACTTTGGAAGTGGATTCATCAGGGCTAGGGCATATCACTGGCCCATTGAGGGGTTCTTGGGTTTAATTTGACCCGAGCCTGGTTATTTCAGGCAATAAGATGTATTGAAATGCCCAGTATTGTACCAACCCTTTTGGATCATCATACATAGAACCAATGACAACTCTTTATGAAAATTGCTTGTCATTTGTCTATCCAACCCCACTGATGTCAACATAATAGAACGTTTGGATGTAAACTCTATGGGCCATGGCATTGTTTATATATGATTGGAGATTGGAGGCATGGGTAGGGGGGTACACTAATAATTATGAGTTTTTGCTTGAAATGCTCATTTCAGTGTTTCTATGTGTTCAAAAACATGATGGGAGAAGGCGTGTAAAGGTTTTTCCAAATTTGGACTGAAACCCTCCATATGGGGCCATCTACGGACATATTTTGGGCGTACTCCTTATCTATTGGAATGCATGCCAATACCCATTTTACAAAAAATCCCCAGGAAGGTCATGTTCGAAAAGTGAGTGTCCATATCAAGAACCCAACTGTGTCCCTCTGTGATGCCACGAAAGTCTGGTTGGAAAATGGGATTGGTTCCTCTTGTTCTTTGCCCAAACATTCGTTTTTTGGGGTGGATGTGTACATCAGGGTATTTTTTACCTAACATCTGATACTTCTGTCTGATATGGTCATTTTACAAAAAATAGATGTGGATATTTTTATTTCAAAAATATGGACACTTAATCGCTTTGCCAAACTCAAATATTTATGCCAATGTTTTACGGAACACAGCAGCACCTCAGGAGTTCACCGCTGGTTCGACTAAGTTTATGTGCATTATTCTTTGCATTTCCAAATAAAAGGCTTTGCAAAATTGTACTACTATCAAGAGGTACGATACAGAAGAGTTCCCCGGGGCTACAAATCTCCAAGGCTAGATTAAGCTGAGAGAGGGGGGGACAAGTAGTTAGGTATGTGAGTATCTAATAAATCGTCCCCAAAATCACCGGACCTGAGCTTGGTGTTACCACGTCTGGGAGTTGATCTTGGCGCTCCCATTATATCAGATTGAATGGTGTGCTCGTTTCATGGAACTGTGATGTATGGAAACCGTTCTCTTTTGTCTCCAAGCCCACATATGTGCAAGTCAGCACTGCTGCAGCCCCGGGATGCTAATACTTCAGCCGCCCCGTAGCCCAAAGCTGCACCAGCCACGGTCAAATAGTACAAAACGCACGATCCGCTCATTTTCTCTCACTGGGGCGCGGGGGGCATGCTCTCCATCTATGGAGTTATGGGAGACCAGCAGAGTTACATGTGTCACACTCACTAACCCCAATTCTTCTGCCTCGTAGCCCATCCGGGGTCGTCATCTGATTCCTCTGATACCCGTGTGGCCACAGCTCAAACATATCCGCCCCCCTTGTTCCAACTAACAAAAGTGCAAAGGTCGAGGTCCCAGTTGGTGCAGAGGTTGATAGGGCTGGAACCAGCAGTGTCGTGATCTCAAAGAAACAGTGACAACATTTTTGTCACTCTTGTAGATGGAAGTTTTGTTGCATTCCGGCCACCCCGAGCACCTCCCCCCCTCCGTGGCCCAACCGCTCATCTTAAATAAATTCGACTTGTGGGGGGCAGATGAAGAGGTGCAATTAGTGTTAAGATGCAAAGCCATGGACCATGGATGATAAATGATGCAGTTTTTGGTCTCGCCAACTTTTTACTGACCTGGAACCGGGGCTGTCACCACCAGCAAACTGGCAGATTTGAACGGCGGTTGTTCCTCCCAACGTTACCAGGAACCTTCGAGAGGTCAGCGCTAGTGGTGGCAGCTATTTTTGGCCATTAATTCATAGATGGCTGTGACCATGGCCTTCGATGTCAAAAATTATGTACGCTGTCATTTTTGCGTGCAATTCAGTGGTAATATCTGTACAGAAACCTCCCATTCCAAAAACTGCATCAACCCAACCTGACCAAGGGGAAAAGGAAGATCGGGACGAAGACAATTCAACACAAAAATTAGGCTCAATGGAGAACTTTTTGACGAGGAACACAGTTAATTGAAGAATTTTCCTCGGAAAAATTGGCATTGAGCTCTCTCGTGTTCTTTCTCGTTGCCAGTTTTCAACCCTCTCGTCCGGATCCTTCCTGCTATTTTTATTCTTTTAGGTACGTGAGTATCTATGAGTGGACGCCCTACATGGGGTGGTCATATTGGAACATCAGTCCGTGCAATAAAATGCATACAAAGGGTTAACATGGAGTTTTCACAAGTAATGGTTTATTGTCATATATCTCCAATGCAAATACTGTTAGAGATAATCCACCACTCAACAATATTACCTGTGAGATTGGATTGAGTGGACATGGTAATTGACATATGAATGCCGAGGAAGTAATGATGGGCATGGAAATGAATGGTCCATCTCAAAAATTGAAGAGAATCTAAATAAAACATTATGATAATTTCATGTGGCCATTACTTTTTGCCATGGCCTCCCATACTAATTTCCTCATTTGTAGATTTTCGTCACTGTCAAAGCCGTCTTTTGGTATGCTTACTTATCCACTGCTCTTTGTGCAATGTCAAGGAGAAAAAGACAAGCGCTCCTCTGCAACTAGCACATTGACTGTTAACAATAATCCCATTACTATTTTTCTTCCTATTATATCCCAAGAACAATGGAATATCACTGGTGTTATTATATGGCTATACTATGCCTAAGGAATGGGTAGATGATAGATTATCACAATGATACAGGGGAGGGGACTTCACACACCTCAACTAAGGTCATTAAGAAGCTTGTCATTGCAGGGGTGTGTGGAAAATTGTTTGTTGCCCACATGTCCTTGGTTGACGGTGACATTTGTTTTTGATTTGTGTGAATGTTGGATTTGTCACTGGATATTTGCTTTCTATTTATGGACACAGGCATCTTCAAACAAACATTGTAGACAAAATCACATCGAGATAGCAGTTCAACCTCTTCATAAATCATTGAGGTCCATACCATTTATTTTTCTAAAAAAAGAAAGATGCTCGTCAGGAAGCTCTGAAAATGCCTTCAAAGAAGTATATCATTAAAATCAATAGGAATTAGACAAAATGACCCAAAGAATCTATTTCTCAAAACATCATTATTCAAAATACAATGTGTAAAGCAATTTGGACCACTTATATTTTAGACAAACTTTACTTTTCTGATAGGTATGTTGAACTTAATCCTTCAAAATAGCTTCTACATGAGCTATTCAGCACCTTTTGATTTGACAGACCTCTCATTTTTGAAGATCAAATACTTTGTGCAACAAGCACACCTGTGACAAAAACAATGTTTTCGTAATTGACCCACTCAAAAGCATTGGAGAGCATGTAAGTGAATGATGAGATGTGGCAAGCAGAGATGTGCAAAGAGTGGCAAGGTGTAAATTTTATGATGCCAGAGAATTCGTACATAACCTAGAGAGCAGACAACCAAGGACCAGAAATATCAAGCCCAAGAGGAGATGGGAGAACATGGAAGATTTTGGGAAGAATTGACCAAATGGTGGAAAAGGACAGTCAGGTCATCTCAAGAGAGCAGCTAAGCGAGTGTACCTCTCACGGTTGCCAATATAGTAACAATTGCCGCATCAACCTTTACCAAAGTGACACAAAGTTTTAGAGACATAGAGGCTAATTGTCTTGACCAAAAATCCACCACGATTACTGAATCTACCATACCTAGCAAGGCCACCTGCAGCGTTTGGAAGCACGGAAATGCCATTTCTACTCCATTTTGTTAAAACATGGACAGATGAAAAGCTTTGCTGAACCCTCAATTGATTATAGTGGCAAGTCTGGTTAAGTCACAACAATCAACCATGTGTTTTTTAAGCATGGTACTTGGCATGGTCGTTTCGTACCAAAATAATAGGATACTCTGTTCAGCACAATTTCGTTTCACCCCCCAATAAGGCAAACAAAAACTCAGAGCATTAAATAAATTTCAGAGTCCATCGAGGCCTCTCAATGATCCCATGGGACAAAGGAGTAGAGATTTTACTGACATGGAATTGGGTCAGAACATAATTGACCAAGACAAGTACGAGATACAGCACTCTGTGACCATGACCATACCAATCCACACTTAGAAGTCCCTTTTCAATCAAGAACGATCGTGTGCTAATTTGATCACTTTGGCTAAAGATCATTTGTCATTAATGAGTCGAACAAATATGGCCACATGTGGTTACTTTCTGATTATGTGGGATTTGTTTATGGTCATTGACCAAGACACTACGAGGCATTAAAAGAACCATTTTATCCTAAACTATTCCAGGTATGTCCATATCCTCTGCACAACTATTGGCCATGTCAGATTGTCCGGCAAACAACACACTCACTTGTTTCCTCCCACCCGAGGATTGACCAGCAACTGGATTTTGCAATTATTCATTTACAAATAAACATTCATTTACACAAAAAGGTGAGAAGCAGGGTTGTTTGGGAGTAACTTGAGCCCACAGGACAAAGCCACTTCGGCCATTCTCATATGAGATTTAAAATAAGTGCTCCAAAATCCTAGTCAACGCATTCCAGAATAACTTGGATAACCACGTGGCTGCACAATTGGATAGGATGTATATAAGCAAAACAAACACCATTGTTTCAATGAGATGAGAAAAATGCCATATCATTTTATAGTATCCATCAGTGAATTAGAGGTCGGAATGGTTTACATAGACATTGAAATGTTGAAATACATATGGTGCTCCGTTGCAGTGTTGGTCACCATGATATACACAACCTCAATGTAGAAGTTTCCCCTGTAATTCTAATCAAATACATTCATGCTGTCAAATGCTGTCATGATTATTTGAATGCACGAAGGAGGTCTTTATCCAACCATAATCTAGAATGATAGGCATAGAGTAACGAGACCTTTTCTAGCTGTCGTATGCTATAACCAGGACACTTTGACCCCAAACCATAAAACTACGGTAAAATAACTAGCAATTGTTATGCTCATATTTCCCGCCTGTTTCCTTCTCAAAGAACCCATCCAATTGCAAAAGTAAGGGCAGATCCAAACTCCTCATGAAGAGTAGATGTTGGACCATCAATTGGTTGTAAACATTGCCTCAGATGCCGCTGCATTATCTGGGGGGGGGGGACTGGTCGACTCTCCTTGGATGAATTTATGTTCTTCAAACCTTTAGCCACTGCCCGTTGCCTGCCTGCCTGTCCACCACTGCATGAGACACAACAATATGCGATGGGTGACAAGAGACAACGCGCGAGACCACATACACAACAGCCATACAATCCCAGGTCTGCTGCAGCGGCTTCCATCTTTCGCCGCAAGATGATGGCTGATGCCATCGATCAAGGGCTCTCATGAGAGTCCTTATCTCTGGCTA
>JALLPA010004285.1:0-12651 GCA_036939895.1 Thalassiosira exigua | reverse complement strand
CCTCCTTGACCGCGAAGGAATCGGCCCGTCGGAACGACGGAGGTTCCTCGCTCAGACGCGCCGAGCTCAGGTCGCTCGCCGCGCGGGAACGGTGCGGGTTGTCGTTTTCGTTGTCGCCCCCGCCACCATCGGCCACCGCGTCCGCCTCCGACCGCCGCGCCCACCCCGTCCGCCCCCCCACCGACACGAGGATCCACCGCCCGGTGGGATCGACCCCGTGGGACGGCAGCACCATCGACCGGGTCAGCAGGCCGGTGGTGTCGCGCTGGGGATCGCCGCGGCTCGAAGAAGGGGGGGGCGGGAGCGAGCCGGAACGCCGCGTCGCGGTCCCATTTCCCGCAGCGTTGCCGTTGCGGTCGTCGCCCCCCTCCCCATCCCCCTCCTCTTCTTCCTCGGGATAGCTCTCCAGCGGCCGCTTGTACAGCGCGATGAACGGGGCCGAGCGCGTCGACGTGAAGCGGTAATACCGCTGCACGGTGGGGTTGGCGGGGAGGTCGTAGTAGAACTCCGCGGGGGAAGGCGGGCCGGACGGGGCGGAGGGCGAACGCGACGACGACGAGGACGAGGGTCGAGGCGGCGCGCCGTTCCAGCTCCACGGACGTCCCACGGACCGCTCGTCCCGGGAGATCAGCGCCTTCCGCCGGGGCAACGCCGATCGCCGGCTCGATCCGCCCTCGTCGAGGGGGGGGGCGGGGGGAGGAGCGCCGGCGCTCGCCGTCGCGGACCCGTCGGGGCCGCCGCCCCCCAGGAGGGGCGTCGCCTCCGTCCGTCCGGCCTCCTCGGCGCCGTTGGCCCCTGCCTCCGCCGCCGTTGTCGATCGTTGTCCCGTCATCGTCATTGACCACGGCCACGGTTTTGCCGTGTTACGATGGAGAGTTCAGACCAGGGTTTTGCACCCATATCCCTGTGACCTGAAAATGCGGGTTTTCCCCGCATTTTGCTCCCGAGTTGGGGAATCCCCGCATTTTCGTTTCCATCTAGTTCCCACTTACAAAAACACTGTTCTCCATCGACCGCCGGCCCGACTGGGTTCGGCCCAGTCAGACCCCCTGCCATCGCACCGCGCCGCGCGCCCGCCCCCCCATCACAAATCACAATCACCTGGCCATGGCGACTGGCGACGCACCCCCCCCCCGGCTTGATCTTCCGCTCGTCATTGCTCCGCGGGATCGCCTTCTCCGGCGCCCCCGCGGGATTCAAAACATCGCTCATGTTCTCGTCCACGGCGCCCTCCTCGCCGATTCCGTCGGCTCATCGCCGTTGTGCTGGGCAACGTCGACGGCGCAGCGTGAGTTCATTTTTCGTTGCGCCGCCGTCTCGA
This sequence comes from Thalassiosira exigua, assembly GCA_036939895.1. Lineage (NCBI taxonomy): Eukaryota > Bacillariophyta > Thalassiosirophyceae > Thalassiosirales > Thalassiosiraceae > Thalassiosira > Thalassiosira exigua. The sequence continues at coordinate 11,330 of JALLPA010004285.1, read as the reverse complement.
GCGAACGACGTTGAGCCGTCGATGTTCCCGGGCTCTCACGCCTTCGTCCGCTCGGGGGGAGTTATGGGGAGGTCTATAGCGCGGGGGACGGTCGTTTGCGTGGCAGGAGACGGCTTCGAGCAGCGTTGCGAGAAAGAAGAAGAGGGGGCGGCCTTTGAATAAGGGTGGATTTCATAAAATTCTGTTTGAAATCCTGTCTGCTTCTGCCCGGACGACTCCTTCACTTGCTTCGATCCTTCACTCGCTCCTTATTGCACTCGATACAATCGTATGCCATCCCCGTGGGACTACGATTGTCAGTCCTTCTTTTGTTCGTGCAAAGGACCCCTCCCTTCATCCTTCGACAAAACGTGAAACAGTCCTTTCTAAGGCAGTATCCAACTGTTACTCCTTCGAACTTCACCAGCTCACTTTTTTCTTCGCAAACGCGAGACAATCCACATCGCTTGCAATTTGGAATATTGCTCCGACTTTTCCTCCCTTTGTTGTAGTTTTGATTATGTGCAAAGTTGCAACATTTCCGGCACTCTTTGCGATCCGCGACGCACCCGATAGCACCGCATTTCTTGCACTTCCTCCTACTTTGACTGATGGCAAGGCAATCTTTGCATGTGTTTTTATCTCCATAACTTTCCCTTCCACAAAGCTTATCGCATGGACTTTTCAAGCATGTCGCCGTAGCACAATCGGCACAGAAACGAAGATTGTACGTTCCTTGCTCGAGTTTGGCATCCTTTGCTGGTACCGGGAAAGTCGACGCCGGATTCGCCTCACACGATTCGCAAACGATCCTCTGCTCGCCCTTTGGTACTGGCGCCCACACTTTCTTACCGTTGGACAATTGGTTTTGCTGCTTGGCCAATGACCCTTCGTCGAACACTATCCCGCCGTCCGTAGAAGGCTGACTCCACGCCTTTTGACCGACAGCAAGGTCTAAAAGATTGACGGGTGGGTCCTGGTCAGTCTCTTTCCTCTGCTTCTTCTGCCCTCGAAACCCATGGGGCAGTTTGTGGTTACACCGGGAATTGCGTCCCATCTTGGCGCCGATCTGTCGAAAGCCGCCGCGTTGGTGCCGCTTTTGATCCGGACGAACAATGGCTAGGGTGGGGCGCAATGACGACTTTGGCAAGTAGCAAGTCGCAGCCAGGGCAGGGCGCAATGACGACTTTGGCAAGTCGCAAGTCGCAAGGTCAATCAAGAGGGGGACGACTTGCCTCTGCTCTCGCTCGAGACGAACGACTGACGACGAGGACGCGTTTTCATTCCTAACGGAAAAGTTAAAGGGGGAATGTATTTAGTCCCACGTATGTAGAATGTTTATTCCATCTCCCTAGATGCTCGAATTGAAGAAAGTGATTATAGATACAAAGGAATCATTACTAAAGAAGAAAGAATAAGCGTTGAAACTCCTCATTTGCGACCACTGCTAATTTTTTTTTCATTCCACTCCTCATTTGCGACCACTGCTAATTTTTTTTCATTCCACTGATGATCCGCCGCACCTGGCTGGAGGCCGCGACGCGGTACGATAGGCAGGCCGCGACTCAACGCGGTAGGCAGCATCCAACGCGAGCATGCAACGCGATTCGCCACTCAGGTCAGGGCACGCGGTGGGTTCTTCCTCCAAAGCCTTCCAGTTGAGTGGGTCATTGTTTTTGTCACCGGCACGATGGCCATCATGGATTCTGAAGACGATCTATCCGAGGTCTCCTCGTTCGCCGACGACGATGACGATCCGGACTATGAGGATAACTCACCACCATCGACTCCCGAGCGGAAGAAGCCGGCGGAGAAGCAGACTGCAAAGCCACCATCGTCGCCGCCGAAGAAGAAGGCACGATCGGTTCTTTCGCCAGCGCGCACAGCGAGGGCGCCCCTATCTCCACTTTCGACGAATACTCCGGTGCGCTCGTCCCGCTTGTCTCGCGCCGCTCGCAAGGCTCCTCCGAAGCCTACCGCTTTCGGACTCGCCGTCGCGGCCGAGTCCGTCGAGTCCCAGCTCGTCGCGTCCCCCGTCGCAGTCGCAGCGAAGCCCGCCGCTTCGAAGCCCGCCGCCGTCTTTGAGGGACTCGTCGCAGACTGGAGCGAAGTTGAGTCGGATCCAGCATTTGAGGTCGGAGTGCTTCCCTCTAAAGAGTTGGTGGATGAAGCCAGGCCTTTCAAGTCAGAATACGACGAGTACGGCAGGGCACCTTCAGACTATGCTACGAATGATTCGTATCATCCGAAGTCGGTTGCCATCTGGACACGCTGGAACGAAGAGACTCTCCCCCTGTTGATGAGGAGGTTTGTATTGTACAATGCAACCGCCAAAGCCACTACATGGAAGAAGTCAATAACATTGACGTCATAGTCTTTGGAATCTTTCGCCTCGCCTACGAGACCTTTTGGGACAAGTGGCAATGGCGCGCTGCGTCCACAGCACCACTTCTTTCCGCCATCATGTCATTTGAAAAGGGGGAGCACCATTGGCACTTCAGCATTTTATCTTTGGATATTATTTCCTCCATCTATCTGTTCAACCCCCTACCCAGTTGTAAAAACATCAATCCTGGCGGTTTTAAAAACATCAATCCTGGCGTTGTTAAAAACGCCAATATTGTCTCGTGAAACGTTATCGTACTGATTCCTTTCCTGGTTCATCCCCTTTCGACATAGTAAAAACATCATTCTTGTTCTTATAAAAACATCAATCCTATCGATCATCCTCATGCCCCTGTCGCTGTACTGATAAAACATCTTTCATGCCCACCTATTTTCTATGTACAAATCTTGATTTTATAAAACATCAATCCTGTATTACCTTTAAGATAATCTAAAAGTATTTGCAAAATCCAAAGGCAAATAGGCACTAGGGTTCTTTTCCATGGCAAAACAATTACCCATTGTGTCAACGTGAATCTCCTTGATGGCGAAGTCAGATGGACATGCTTCTTAGACCCAACGTAGGTGCTCTTCAAGGGAGGCAATGACCTGAATCGACCGCCGATTGTTGTTTTTACCCTTTTAGTATACAATCTTGGGGTGGGAGATAAAATTCAGGACAAACTCAGAGCAGGAGAGTGGCAAGCAATAATATGTTGCCAGGCGAACAACCTACAGACAACTTTCAGTTGGTTGCGGAAATCTGAGTATTGATTATTGATTTTACAAGTCACGGAAGAGGATGGCAATAACAGCTCCATATTGTCTCACACTCCTCCTCTCTGTCGCATATCATATCCCCACACTTGGGTGGACATGAGTTGCAAGCATTCTGTCAATCTCCATACTCCTCCCTCGCACCCCATTTCTTTCCCGTGCACATGGGGAGGGATACAACACAAATGCACCCGTTGCAGATATTTCTCCTAGTCGGCACAATGACGTGCCATGATTGTCGCACTCGTCCACATCACGAAAGGCATAAATGCACCCCTCGTAAACTTTGTCCAGACGGATACTGGGAATTGCCGGGCTTCCCATACTCCTCCTCTCCTTGACGGTGCAAACGCATCCTGTAACAGTTGTTTGCTTGGAGACCTTGTCCTAAAAATTATGAGAGCTCATGAGAGCTTCTATTTAGTCTCCTGGACTAAACACACTTGCAAACCTTCGTAGGTGTTACTCCCCCTCGGAAAAGATAGATGGGCACCAAAAGCCAAGCTGCTTTTCCGCCAACCAAAAAAGAAACCAAAGCTCCCCCTCTAGAGCCCGAATTACTGCTCCCCCTGGAGCCTGTACCATATCCACCTGATGCTCCCCCTGGAGCAAAATTCCTACCATACTCCTTCTTCCTGCTGGAACGATGTTTTTACTTCCACATAGGAACCGGTACCTATAAGATACCATTTGCTCAAATGCCGCTCTCTGACATAAAGAAGTCCCTTCGGACATAAAAGAAGACCTTGTCGCTTGTCGGGCGTCGAGCGTCCGTCGCGTGTCGCGTTCCAGTTCTTCGGCCGAGCGTGGCCATCATGGCATTGGTTGTCGCCGAAACCGTTGCCGGAGCTTTCGCTGACAGAACCGTCCTCGTCTCGTCCAAGCCATTGGCCAAAGGCATCGCACGACTGCGTGTGCCACCTACTGCGACGCGCGCGAATTGCTTACGCCTGTCGAGTCCTCGTTCGATCCAGCGATCACGCCATCGATGTCCGACCGACGGCATGTTCCCGATCCTCCGTCTCGGTAACCATGATCAGCCGCCATCGGAAACATGTCGCCGTTGCCATCCGTTGCCATCGTCGAAACCGTCAATAGCAGCCCGGACCGGTCCGCCCTCGCCTTCGTCGCAGTAGCCCGAAACCGCCCGTCTTGTCACTGGTTGCGCCATCGTCGACCCAACATTTGCCAGAGCGATCAACGAAGCTATCGACATCAAAGGCTCGATCCTCCGCCTCGGTAACCGACGAGTCCGACGATCAAGGCTTCGCCGCCCGCCCGACCGACTGCGACACTTTGCCGCGCAAACTGAGGACCAGCGCGATCGATCAAACCGCCGGCGAATCCATTCCTAGCTGCCAGCCGAGCTATACCAGGCTATCGCCCGAATCATCGTTTCGAGCGGTCAATCGAGCCTCCGTAGCCGCTAGTTGAGCCATCACCCGGCTTCAGTCTCAACCAATCTCGTGACCGACTGCGACGTACACGAGCCGTCGGCACACGTCAAGCCCGATCTGCTGTCCGCTCCGACACACACGGGCCCAACAGCACCAGCACTCGTCGTCCGAGTCGACGCCGTCATTGTTGTTGACGTCTATGCTGGTTGAATGACACAACAATCAACCCTACAAAGGGATCCCCAGAACAGGGAAACGGAGACACCTCTTCCGGGGCTGCTCATGTTTCGCCTCAGACGTTCACGCAACAACCGAACCGCGGACGAAGCAACAACTCGCCAGGGAGCGGGAGAATTGCTAAGCACTGCTTGGGCAAAGCTAGTCCGAGCTGAGAGCCGAGTCTCACCCGATCCACGATCGAGCCCAATGACTGAGGAGAGGATTGTGTGGCTCAGGAGCAGCCGGCACGGACGAGTCCGGAGGAGAAGTCTTGGCCGCCGCCACCGCCGCCGTCGCTGCAGGCCACCACCACGCGACACGCGAGCCACTTCCTCGGCTTGTTTCCCAGCCATCGAGGAACGAAAAAAAACGCTGCTTCTGCCTCATCATGCAATTTAGGCGCCTTCACCATCGGTCGCGGTGCCAACACGAACCGTTCCCATCGTCGTCGAAGCCAACATCGAACTGGACGATGGAGCCTTTGCTCGAGGACGGTGGTTGCCGAGCTGCGAGCCGAATCCCATCTGCAACCCGCAAGAGCCCCAGCAAACGAAAGCCTGAAATCGTTGCCGGCTAAGCCGTTGTCCAAATCTGAGTCGTGAGCCAAGTCGAAGCAATCACTGCAACTGCCATCGAAACCATCGTCGGGGCCTTTGGCAGAGTCACTGCTGCTCGCGCTTTGAACTTCTTGACCTCACCGTCGGGAAAGCGCTTGATCTTGAATGACCAAGCAAAAGGTAAGACTCGCATATCTTCTAGGTCGACAAGCGCCCAGGCATCCGTGCCTTTCTCTAGCGTGTCCAATTCGAGCATACACGCCTTCCAGAAGTCGTCAGCGAATGGTGCATTCATGGCAAGCTTGACAGGTTCTTGACCTGAGCCAAATCCTCTTCCATAAAATAAAACTGAAACAGAATTTGCTTTCGAATCTTGCTCCCGTCAAATAGAGAATTCTTCGTTTCCTTGGAGCGCCAAAACAAGCCGTCAGAAGCAGAACAGAACGTTGAGTCCGAGCACGACTTGGAGCGCCGAAGCGCAGGAAGATTGTTCTTGGAGCGCGGAAGCGCAAGCGCCAAATAATCCACAAATGATTCAGAAAAAATTCGAAATTGCCTCAACAACTTTTAAAATCTTCGATTCAAAGGGAGGGGGGGGTCATCTTTCAGTCCCACGAAGCCTTTCGTACTCTCGAGCACTGCAGTCTCGATGGTGGGGAGTCGCTGGTAGCCTTTCGCAACTCTCAAGCACACACGGTCTCGATGGCGGGGAGTCGCTGCCTTCCCGTAGCCTTTCGCAACTCTCAAGCACTCGGTCTCGATGACGGGAAGTCGCTGCCTTCCCGTAGCCTTTCGCAACTCTCGAGCACTCGGTCTCGATGGCGGGGAGTCGCNGGGCGCGAGCTCATGGCCTCGTAGCCATAAACTAAGCACCACTGTGTTACCTACCTCTGTTGCTCTTCAGTAATTGAAACAGGTGTTGGGGTTGGACATCAACTTTGATCGCTAAAAAGAAATGGTGGATGGAGAGTGGGAGGCACAATGGATAAGGAACTGGGAGCGCTGGTGCAGAAACTGGATTAGACTAGCTATATAACTCCCGTACCACTCAATTCAACACATAATCTGCCTTAACTTTGTGGCCTGTTGCACCAAGGACTTAAAGAGCAACTCACTGGAAGCAGGTGGTTGATAACGTCCCTGGCAAGAAAACCCATGAAGCAGTGGGTTATGAAGCCCCATGGCAATGGTACCTTGGCCTCAGAAATGTTGGTGTATGTTGATGATAGATGGGCCATGCATCACAATGCCGAAGCTTTCTGCGTAACTCTGCAGGAGTTTGCATCAGTGTGCCCCCGACTGGAGGTGCAAGATGAAGCACAAAAGAGAGCTCATCCTTTGACCAACCCAGGACCCTGGGCTCAAACTGACACCCGCATAGATATTGGGAAGGTTTTTGAGTTATTGGGATCGTCACCGAGGAGAAGTGGAACAAGACTCAGGGGATGCCCCATGAGCTCAAGGCCACATTGCTGGAGTCAATACTAACCAGCCCTGGCCTTGATTGTTGACCATCCGGGGATACTTGAATTGCTTGTTGAGCATATATGTCTATACTCCCCTTATCTCAAGTACCCCCATCTCATGATTGATGGATGGAGACACGACTGGGATAAACATGGTTATAATTATAAATAGAGAACCAAGGAGCTGAAGGGACAATTGGAATTCTGAAAAGTGCCCAGGAACCCCAGGGCGCCCAGGTAGACAGAGATGAGGACCAAGCACGGGGGGGCTGGACCAGCTTCTGGGTGAGTTGGTTGTAGAGGTCAGGCCCTTGGAGACTGTCAGGGCTATGGACAGACTGAGGTCAAATGTTACAGCCTTGGCTGAATTGACGGGAGACAAGGAGCTGGTTTGCTGCCATTTCAGGTTGTAATAATCGGTCTGGTGGCACTTTATGTCCCTGGATATGCCAGTGGTTTGGGCTTGGGATCTATCTTCATTGGATGCTGAGACAAGATCTTGTACCAAAGTGGGACCTGAGCAGGTAGTGGAAAATGGAGTCTTCAAAATTTTGGGACTCTAACCATCTGGTAAAGAGAATTGAAAAGCCAGTAAGATTGGGCTTGGGGGCTGCAGAAGTAGGAGAGATCTTCCTTTCCACTGACATCATGGTGTTTGAGTAGACCTTTTATAAGCCTCACTCAGATAGGTTCCCATCCCAGGTCATCTGACCAAAGTCACGGATCAAATTTTCTACGTAGCTCTTATCTGGGTGTAGCGATTATTCTAGTTCCTACGTATGCATGTGCGATCTGAAAAAAATAAAACACATTACGCTGTCAATCTCCAGCGCCGAACTACAAATCGGGTTTCAAATGTTGTCAGTTGTTGGGTTTCAACCAATATTGTAGTCAACCACCATGATCGACCACCCGCCTGTCCGGCGGAAATCAGCCCATAGTGTTGGCCACCGTGTCCACCCACAGCTACTAACCGTCGAATAGAGGGAAGGCATCGTTATGAGCACGCAGATGTCATTTCTGCAGGGGTTGGCGGATTGATACTATGTCTAAAGAATTAGTTGTGCCCCGGCGGCAATAGATCGAATCAACGCGCCGCGGGCGCCAGAGGCAATATTTTGGCGCCGCGAGTGTTCACGAATGTGTCGACGGCATCCAGCCCTCCCCATGCAAGTGTGGGAAACCTGGGAGATGCCTCAAGGCGTCACTATCTAATGCCACCGTGGTATTAAATTGTAAAGTCCTTCAGCCATTAAAAAGTTTTTTTTTCACTGTGGTGATCTTGTTAGCGCTTCATATTGATTGTAACCCGCCCATTGTCTAAGTGTTCGTTAGCCCCGGCGCCCCCTCTCGACAGCCCACCGCGGTCATCAGCCATCGAACCGTATGCGGGGGGAGGCGCCGGGGTTCCGTCTGGCTGTAGTGCAATGCGGATGTTGCCCCGGCGGACGACATGGTCTCGCTCTTGCCTTGTCGTGTCGCGTGCCGTCGGTTGTGTGTTGTGTTGTGCGGTCTGAAGGTCTAGCCAGAAGTTTTATCCACCCTCCTCCACGGTAGATGCCTAGCTTGTAGAGAGCCAAACTGATCCAGTGTCCCCCAGTCTCCCCTCCGTAGCGCGGTCAGGACGACACCAATGTTGACTCTGAGTAGAACATACCACTCCTCAGTTGTTAGTGAATGATACGTCACCTTAACATTAATGACCAGGGAGTTCACGGGGGCATCATTGTTGAGGGGAGAAGGTCGGCCAAATTTGGCAGTCGGTTTTCTCTAGGTACATACCTAGCTAAAAACTCGGCTGATCTGTGACAGCGCGCGGTATGTTTTAGATGAGCTGGGATCAGAACGCATCCTCATCATCTCACACGCAGTGAAGACAGAGAAAGATGACAACCTAATTTTTCATGTGATCCAGATGGCAAGGACCTGAATTAAGCATTGGAGGGTTGATGGTCTTGCGAGGGGCAACCTGATTGAAGGAATGATGACAGAATATGCCCCCTCTCATGCACCCCCCTGTTCAGGGTACAAATGAATGCTCTGGAGGGGCAATGTATTAGGAGCTTGTATATCACGGCCAAAGATGGGGACACATGTCTCGAGACCCAGTTGATGAAAGTCACTAAGGACTCCATGTTTGAGCTGTAACATGCCAAGGGAGTACCATGCCCTCCCACGCAGCAATCAAAATGATCATGGAGTTGTTTGATGAGGAATGTATTGCCCACCCTGGAAGACACATTTTTATGCAGTTCCTCACCTGATGACACGTTTGTGACAAAGAAGTTTGGTGAAGGATGTTGATTGTTTGGTGTGCACTGTGATGGTGGGGATCACTTTTGGTCATGAGACCAGCACAAACCTCTCATCTCTCAATGTACTTCTGAATGCTCACTTTTCACATTACAGGGGACAGTGGTTGGTCCGAGGACGGAATCACTGTTGGAGTTCCAAGCGCCCTCAATCAATACTGTGGAAGCTTTGAGGGAGACGTCTCCGTCGTTGTTGCCTCCCTCTCCACCCAATATGGACACCGAGCCACCAGCGCCACTAGTCAGATTGAGTTTTCCGCCAGTTCCGACGTAACTTTTCCCGGAATTGAGTTCCAAGAAAGCACCTGATCCCACGGGATTGTCTTGGTCTTGATAGTAGTAGGTGTTCGGCCAGTATGTAACAATGCTTTGTTCGAATGACCTTGTCCTTAAGATTATGAGAGCTCATGAGAGCTTCTATTTAGTCCCCAGTACTAAACACACTTGCAAACCTTCGTAGGTGTTCATTCACCTACTACACCCCCCCTCGGAAAAGATAGATGGGCACCAAAAGCCAAGCTGCTTTTCCGCCAAAAAACCAAAGACCAAAGCTCCCCCTGGAGCCCGAATTACTGCTCCCCCTTGAACCAACATCCCTCTACTATCACTAGGTAGCTCCCCCTGGAGCAATAAAATCCTTCGTTACTTCCGCTGGTCAGCGTCGCTAATCCCTCATTGCACATAGGAACCAGAACTTTTTGATATACCTTTTTCCAAAAAATGCTCTCTGCCCGAACTAACATAACGCTCGCTCGCTCGATTCCCTTTCTTCAATCACTTCAATGTCCGTCTCGTGACACCATAAAGAACTCCCTTCGGACATAAAAGAAGGCCCTGTCGGGCATTCCAGTACGTAGCGTCGTACGACTGCGTGTGCCGGAGCCTCTGCCTTGGCAACTCGGCGGACCGATTGCGACGCGCACGAGCGGCAATAACCATGCCCAACCATCGCCCTGCTGTCGGCTGAGTCTTCTAGCCTACAACCGAATCATCACCTGAGCTCAGCCATCGTCCGAGCCATCAGCATCAGCTGAGCGATAATTCGTTCGAGCTGGCCGAGCCTCGACCGAGCCATCAACCGAGTTGACGTTGGCCGAACCGTCTTCGAGGCATTCCGACGATGAAAAATGGTCCTCGTCTTCGTGGCTGTCATCGGTCATCGAAGCGACCGCCGGAACCTTCGTTTGAGCCACCGGTTGTGCCCTTGTCGACCCACCGTTTGAGCGACAGAGCCCATCAATCGAACCACCGTTTGAGCCCTCGGCCTAGTCATCGATCAAGCCATCGCTTGAGCCATTGGTCGTGCCATCGTTCGAGTCGTCGCCAGGGTTGTCGTTGAAGGCGACGAAGCGCGAGCCGACGAGCACTTGACGGAGCTATCGACAAAGCTTTTGTTCGAGTGGTCAACCAAGCGTCGATTGAGATGCGCTATCGACCGAGTCGTCGGCGAAGCCATCGTCTGAGCCATCGCTCGCGCCAGCTTTTGGCCGAGCCATTCCAATGGAGCCATCTTCCGAGCCGCATTGTGCCGACGGAGTTATGGAGCTGACATTGAAGCTGATTCGTCGCGCACTGTGAACCGACGTTCGAGTCGTCGGCCGAACCCACGAGCTGTTGATGGAATCGTCTTCGTGTCTGTGTTCGTCGTCCGAGCTGATGTCGAATCAGATGATGGAGCCTTCGCTCGAGCGACTCGTCGCGCGGGCGTTGAGTCTTGCGCCAAATTCTGTTCCGATAAAACATAAAAAAACACGAATTTGCTTTCAAATCTTGCATCAAATCGAATCGAGAATTCTCCGTTCCCTTGGAGCGCCGAAGCGCGAAGCCGAAAGCAAACAGAACACTCGTGTCCTGACATGCTCCTGGAGCACCCGAGCGCGTGCGTTTCTTGCGCCAAATCACGAAAAGAATTCTGTTCTGATAAGAGTTAAAACCGAATTTGTTTTCGAGTCTTGCACCCTAGAGCCCTGGAGCGCCGAAGGCGTAAACAGTCGAAAGAACCGAACCGTCGAGTCTTGTCGAGCTCTTGGAGCGCCGATAAGCGCAAGCGTCGAAAGCAGAACAGAACAAACTAGTTCTGTCGAGCTCTTGGAGCGCCGAAGCGCAAGCGCCGAGAATTCCACAAATGAGTCGAAAATTTGTCAAATGCACCTCATCTTTCAAATTCTTGAGTCAAGGGAGGAGAGACCTCTTTCAGTCCCACGGAGCCTTTACGCACTCTCGAGCCGCAACTCGATG
>JALLPA010004235.1:0-12821 GCA_036939895.1 Thalassiosira exigua | reverse complement strand
GGTATAAAGCCAACCGTACACGTTCCGACGAAAGGAATCACAAGACCACCGAAAGTAATGAGGAAACGAGCCAAACAGTAACTGTTGTATCTTCTGCTGAGAATGCTTCACACGTGGAACGTAGGTTTTCCGTGGACCTGTTGGAAAGATGTTCGTGCAGGAGACGGAAAGAACTGCAAGAGATGTGTGAACACGAAATATGTGCGTATGATGGATTCTCTACGAAGTTGTTTGAAGAGCGTCACTTCCAACGGGACCGAGTGACTGGGTCATTGGAAGGATGGACCCAAGATGTGACCCCAGACGTAAACGATGTGGTTGGTTACGAATGCGGATTGGAGCCCATCCTTGACGTTGCAGTCGGTATACAGGTACTATCACAACCCATGCCGACAGTAACTGCACCCCCCGGCCATCTCCCAGACCGATCGTATTTTGTTGGACCACCAAACACGAAGAAGATCCAGAATATACTCTCCTCAGTCAGTGCCGGGTACAGTCAATTCGGCAATGACACGAAATTTGAGATTGCAGATTTAGCGATGCAAATGCAAGACATTGTCACACGTTCAATTCACAAATCGAGTAAGACTGAAATCATGCGAGCTCTTTATGTTGATGTGCCAGGAACAGAGTCTAGAAAGAAGCAACCACAAAAGAGATTGAAACCAACACACGAAAAAATTCGAGATACTATCGGAAAGAAGAGATCGGCCAAATTGGCTCAACTAGGATTTGATCAAGAAATCCATCACAATGACCTGGTCGTTACGTGCAATGCCCGGACGCAATCCAGGAGACAATGCACTTTTTGCTTGGGTAATCACATCGTGACACAATGTGATAAGCGAGAGACTTGGCAGATGAAATCAACAGAATATCTATTGTCCGGTAAGAAAACTCACATCGAAACCTCTTTGCGGCAAAGGTTAATACACGCCATGCCCATTACGGAAATAAATTTGAAAGAGGTACCAGTGCTGGGCACAATAACTTCGAAGATGATTGCCAGCAACCTTGTTGTCAATGGTGCGGCATACCCAGGTAAAGGGCCTCGAATGGCACTCGACCAAATGTGTTTCAATGTCAGTTTTCTAGGCGATGATGCTGAGGTGCTCCCCGACTGGAGCTCATGTTGGATAACGGGAGCAGTGATGAACCAAATAATCACCCACACTAAAAAAACAAGTATGTGTATGATGCCACTGTGGTACCCAACACCACAGTGACTTTGTCTCAGGATGCCATCAATTGCCAAGGAGTGATAATGTAAAGTTATGTTGAGCGACCATTCATTTAAGTTTATTGCCGTACCTATTAATCAATTTCGAGTACAGTTTCGTACGTTTTTGGTCGTCACATTTCTTCTTACAACCGTGTGTAATGTAGTTGCTCACCACGAGGTCCTCGCTGTCTTTGTTATTCACCGCCACACCGGAGCATAAATGCAATCGTCGCACATGGTGAGTGGAACGGAAAACGAGCGCAATGCTCATTCCTTCCTTTCCAAACTTCACACCTCCGTGTTTCAAAAATGATAAACAATCTGGATCTAGGAGGGGGCGCAAAAGCGGTTTCTCGTCGTTTGGATCCAGCACAAAAACGGATCCGTGGTGGAAGTGAATTGTATCGGTAGGGACAGAATCGTCACACACCGTCTGACCAATGATGCGCGAGAGATGGAAGTTGAGTTTCCTCGTGTATCCGATGGAGATAACCGTAGTCGGTGTATTCGCCATTTGCGAGTTGGCTGCCGCATCATATCCATCATTGGGGTGATATGTCACATCACGATGCAGGCCGAATTGATTAACATCCTTTTTCAAATTTTGTTGGTCGTAGTATAGACAGACTGTCAAATGATTGGGATGACACAAAAACATTCGCTCGTTTCCATAATTATTCAAGAGCCATTGGTAGACGATCTTGGTGCACAACATCATACTATCAGAGAATGGTCTGGTAACGAAAGATCTGTGGTAACATAAAACCACGAGTCACGAAGACGAACGAGAAGATATCTAATTGGATATTAAAAAGAAATGAAAACTCACCTGTTAGTATGTCCTACAGATTTTGTACCGTCACCGGTACCCGTCGTAAATCTTTCCACTGTGTTATCACATTGTCTCCATGTGTTGGGTACATCGGCACCAAAGTACTGTCGAAGATGAGCTCTCCTGTGAATGTTCAGCTGTGGATCTCTTCGTCCATATGGTTGTTGACTGGATATCACAACCCCATTTCCCACCATACCCGCGGGTAGACTTGGTTGCATTAGTAGGTCGTCACATATCCGCCTTACCGCACGACCCAAGGCAGGCAATTCATGCAAGACTTTGGGATGAAGGGTGGAAGATACCAGTCTAAAAAATGGAATGGAGGTTAACATACGAAGACATTAATGGGAAAATAAATTGACACATAATTTTTATGAAGAAGCTACTTGCCCAGTTGAGCTCTTGTTGATTTTTCGTATCGTGGCGGTGATCTTTGGTCCGATCCACTGTACAGCCGCATGGTCATGCACCTCAAAATATATACCAGAGGCTTCGTCCCGAGCGACGAAGCGCCCATAATGGAGTGGTTGGAAGTCACGAAGAAGTTTTTCTCTCACCGTCTTCTTGGCTGCCTTTGTGTCTGCCGCCTCATACCTGTTGACATATTGGTTGCACAACATTTTCATACATAGATTACCAACATTTTTGTCAAATGTACTTCCCTTTGCAAGGACAAGATCATTCGTCCTTGGTTCCTTGAAGTTGTCACTGGCATCGTACTTCCTGGCGTGTCCCGTTACAAGTTGGGTTTTAACTGGTCCCATCTGAAAGAGATATCAATGAGTTGTGTGCACTTGAAAGCATGAGACGAAGGATATCAGCTGAGACTTACCTCTACAAACGGTTTGCCAGTGTCTACCTGGGCTGCTCGTTTGCTTTCCAAGCGAGCAGCACGGGCAAGGGTGAGCTGGACCCAATGTCCATGGTGTTGAGATACGAAACGCCCAGTTGTTCCGGCACAAAAACGTTCCCAAAAACCGTCGCGTACGTTGGGTTCCGATTCCCTGTACTGGATTGTGGCTGAGTACAACGCCCGACGGAACTCTCGATTGGCCCGTCTATAGTTGTTCTTGGACTTGTTCCCTGTGACAATGTCCTCATCGTTCGGGTTTCCATCCAAGAAGCAGGTGTGGTCTCGAGTGAGGAACACACCATCACGGCTATCATAAGTTGGAGCCGGAGGTTGAGACAGTGGGGGTAACCCTAGCACAGGCAAGGGTGGCTGCTGGGGTGCATTCTGTGTCCGGAACGAACTCAGGACATGGTCGTCGTCGGGGTCGGACACGGATGGTTGTTCCTCCTCCGGCCTCTGAGTATGACCCTCTGACTCGGTCCGCTCCTCAGGCTTTGATGGGTTCTCCTCTGACTCTGGTGGATGTGACTTAGTAGGCTTCTCCGACTCCGGTTTTTGTGGTGTTGGCGAGTCTAACTTAGGTGGTGACACTTTATGCGTTTCTCGCTGGTTCTCCTCTGAATCTCGCATTATTGCTGTCTCCTGATGTTGTTGCATTGGGTCCTCACGCTGTGGGACGTTGGGTTCAGGTCCCTCTGAATGTTTCCCCTTCTGCGGGGATGGTTGTGGTTCCTCTGATTTGAGTGGCTGGGAGACCGGCTGTTGATCTGACGATTCGAGTGGAGGCCCCTCTGGCACATCTGATTCCGGACCCCGCTGTGGCTGCGGTAACTCCGGCTGTGTCGGAATTTCCTCACGATCCATCTGGAGCTGTTTCCAGTGTGCTTTCAAGTTGCAGAAAAGAATACGTGATCGCTCGCGAAACGTGGTGATGTCTCTCCGTTGGTTCACTTTGCACAATTTGGTGGCGCTGACCAGCTTAGAAGGGTTGGACCAGTCACAGTTGCGTGTACCAGCAACGATCATCGAATTGAAACCGACATAAATTACGCAATCCTTGGTGCCCTTCTGCTTTGCACCTGAAACAAAATGGGGTTTCCCCACGGATTACAAAATATTGTAAGGGGTGCCAGAAGTAATGTAATGGAGCCTCGTGAATAGCCCAGCACACGTTACCTTTCGGGTTGTACCGACGTGGATCGACCCAGTAGTCTTCATGGAGGTTGTGATAGAGGCGGTGGTGTTCATGCTTGATCAATCTTTCAAGGTTGTTGTTGGTCGATGTGGAGTCGTGATCTTGTGTAGAATCGAAATTTGTGAAACTAATTTCGTTGTCAGTCAT
Source organism: Thalassiosira exigua (assembly GCA_036939895.1). Lineage (NCBI taxonomy): Eukaryota > Bacillariophyta > Thalassiosirophyceae > Thalassiosirales > Thalassiosiraceae > Thalassiosira > Thalassiosira exigua. Next base: position 8,566 of record JALLPA010004235.1, on the reverse strand, counting down.
CTGTTAGGCGATCTCGACTTTCAATCGTGTCACAACACTCACAACACAGTCTTCGTGTCCAAGGACGACAAGATTGATTCGATCTTGTGTTCTGACCAACTGTGTTTGGATGATGTTGCCCGGGATCTAAGTATGGGTGTTGGGATGAGGGCCACGTGGTTTGATAGCACAGAGAGAGAATAGTGCCCGGCGTAGTGAATGGCAAAGATAACAAGCTTGTATTCGAAGATATTGATGCCTTTCGCAGCCAGCCAGCGCGATGGAACTTCGGGGCCGACCGAGGCTACCTGTTGATAATAGAAGCTGTGGAGGAAGAGAACGGGACAATCACCTTCTCCGTTCGCGATATCATTGTACCTTGGAATTATAGGGAGAAGAAAATGAGTGTTAGTGAGGGATTGGGTGAACTGAAAGTTTTCATGAACTCACCAGTCCACCATAAAGTTAACATATGTGTCGGAGACGCACTTCTTCGGCTGAAGGTTGACCAAGTCTTGTGATGAGAAGAAGTACTTGGATGTGTGTCGGTATGAAGTTGGGGGGCGTGTGAACAGGGAATAGATATCATTGCCGGGACTGTCCGCGTGACGGATGTGTTGTACCAAATGTGCATCAAAAACGGCACGCATGGCTGCTGTCTCGCGGTCCAAGACGGCAGGCTCGCACCAAGACAAGAAAGGATATCCAAAGATTTTGTCTATCTTCTTCTTGTTTGCTGACGACGAGGCAAAAGACGGGTGGTCAACGTCGCAAATTTCCGTCCCATCCGATGTTGTGGCAACCCATTCCTCACGGGGGATGGTCGAGCGCGCATTCATCCATTTGCTGGTGGGTAAACCTGCCATGAACCGCTCTCGATCCCGGAGTCGTTGTTCTCTTTTGGAGGGTGGGTCAGCCTCATCATCGAATCTGGAGAGAACCTTGACTGCCACGCTGTGAGCTATCACCATGAAGGTGAACTGCTCGTCACGGTATTTACGTGAAGTCAGGGCGACCATGTGCTGGTTGCCGGGAGGGCCAAGCTGGAAAACAGATCCGTGGTCCCACTCCCCTTTCGACTCGAGTGTAACAGCGCGGAAAAGAAGATCGGTCATCCCTCCCGAGGGATTTTGGACGTAAGATGTCGCCGCGTTTTGACAAGTTTTTGCGTCGGGTACCCAAGACAAAATCCTGTCGTACTGATGGGCCTCGAGGGGATGTTGACGTGTCAACGCGAGCCAGGCATAGGTTGGAGAACAAACGAAGATGGCGCGGAGGTGGCACAATCCGTTGCCCGTCGTCTCCTTAGGATATTCCATGTCATCCATGGTGGGGATGCTCATCCATGTGATGGCTTCTCGATGGAGCAGTCGTCGGACCGCACTCTTGGAGAGGGCGAAAGCGTCCCTCTCGAAACGCTGGTCAAACTCCGGCCGTATCCCCGGTGGAACCTGGTCGTACGACACATCGTCGTCGGATGGGGAGTTGTCATCGTTCGAGTCTCCGAATAGGTGGTCAGAGTGGTCGTCGGACGGATCAGGGGCCTTGCCGGCTGGCCTCTCCGCAGCTCCACCGGCGCAACCGGCAGGGCTATCGATGCAAAGTGCATCATCCACATCCGCGCCGGAGGAGCCCGCAGCGCTAGCCTGTGCGATGGTGAGAGCGCCGGCCGAGGCGAGGACAGTGGCATCCGCACTCGCATCGTTTAGTTCCATGCCGTCAGGAATGTCGGCACCAACGGATGCCAGACGCCGGCGGGGGACAGTGGAATCGTGCCCCCCGCCGTCGGGCGAACGGTGGCGCTTTCCTGCAGCGCCGATGGGACTGCGCGTCACGGGGGCAGCGAGGGGGGCGTCCGCCGCACGCTCCTCGCCAGCAGGATGCGAGCCCGCGCCGCACGTCGCAGGAGTCATTGCGGCAGTGGCGGGGGGCGACGTCGCGCGCGTGTCATTGGCAGGGCCGCATTGCGCAGAATCCACGGCTTCGGGGGGGGAGGGGACAACGTTGGCGGCGACGGCATGGGACGCCTCGCTCGCGTCGATGTGATGCAGACCCACGCCGGCACCGCCATCGCCGTGCACGGGCTGGGCTTCGGCAGCGATGTCGCCGACGCCGGGGGCGCGGCATCGGGGCGCCATGGTTTGGGCAAGGGATTGATTTGATGCTGGTTATGGCATGGGGGGGGGGGGAATGGAATGTCTCCTTTGTCGATGATGTAGTGGGTTGGGTTTGAATGGTTGAGAAGTGGGGGGCGCCAACGGTCAACTGCCAGACTTGATGAATACGCCAGGTGAAACTTCTAAGTGGAAAAATTCTGTGTTCGTCAGTTATGGCACGTGGCGATGATGTGTTCGTCAGTTCTGGACAGGATTGTGTGTTCATCAGTTATGGTGCTATGCCCAGAATCTCGGCCTGACTGGGCTCGGCCCAGTCAGACCCTCTGCGGCGGCGCCGGTTGCCCTTCTTCCCCAGCGGCTCCGTCCGTGCTCCGTGCCCGCCTTCCCCCCAGCCCCACACTCGTCACCCGTTGTTCCCGACCCCCACGACTCCAGTGGCGGTGACGTCGGCGGCCGGGCGGTAGCCCGAAAGGACGCGCGACTACTGCGGACGCTGCGGTGGATGCGTTGGAGAGCCGAAATCGCAGTTGCATCAAGGCCGACAAGAGACACGCGATAACGGCGGACGCTGCGGTGGATGCAAAAGGCTGCACGTTCCTCTTCTGCTCCCCAATTTCTGAACTCCTGCCTTGCGACCATCAAGAAGTTCGCGGCCTCTAAGCTCTCAGGCGTTGCCCCGATCCGATTTTCTAGGACAACATAATTCGATCGGCTCAGAGATGACGTCTCTTCCCCCGGAGATCCGCGGCATTTTCGGAGAGAAGGGCGACTCTCGAAATTGGTGAGGCGCCGTTATTTTCGTTCGCGCCGTTCCTCCCCGCGATCCAAATGCCCATCACGACGAACTCACCTCCTGCTTTCAAACGTCGCGACTTCGTTTCTCGATGTCGTTGGAAGGCTGGACGCGACGTCGCAATTTCCCAACGGAGTCCCGCGCTTCCGGTCCAAGGACGAATGCGTCTCCTTCATGACCGAGTACAACACGCACCACGGCGGATCGAACCCCGAGCAGCCTCACCTGATGCACATCTTCACCATGCTCACGAGCTGGGAGCAGATCGAGCGCATTTTGCTCCCGGGCATCGCCAAGGCCAGGTCGGAGCCGTCGTTCGCGAAGCCGGTTCCCAGAGATTACTTGGTAAAAGAACCCGCGGATGACAGCGCCAAAAACGTCTACGAGCGAAAGGACTCGTGGGACGTCGCCGCCGAGATCAATTACCGCCTCAACCTCCCCATCCACCGCTGCACCACGCCCGCGTCCACGCTCAACACGCTGAGATATCTCTTCTACCACATGAAGTGCGGCATCTTCGTCATGATCCGCGACGGGAAGCTGCGGGTCTTCGCCCCGTTCGTGAACTCCGACTATCGCAACACGTGGGGAGACAAGCTGACCCTTGAGGGGGACGGGTCGTTGGCCACATACTACTCTAAAAAAGATGGGCTCTATCGCGACGAGGAGGTGGAGCCCGACAAGTCCAAGTGGTGGGCCAACGGCAACATCGTCTGCAACGAGCTGAGCAAGCCGGAAGATCGGGACAAGATCCAATTTTGGGGGGATCAGTTCCTCGCCGCGTTGCGGGACATGCTCGGAGAAGCGTGCCGCGAGCGATCGCTCCCCGATTGCGAGTTCTTCTTGAACAAGCGAGATTATCCCCAGCTGAAGGTGAACGTCCCCCGGGGCGGGGTGCCGGTGGAGCCGTACGGGTTCATCTTCGACAGAGACGATCGAGACCCGGAGCAAGACGTCGACCTGCACGAGGCCCACAAGTTCGAGACTTACGGTGAGCCCATCCCGATCGAGAATTCGATTGCCTGCCATACTTTGCTCAAAGGAACCTTTGATCTTTCTAGCCCCAATCGTGTCCTTCTACGCCGCGAGCCCAAAGAGATTTTCCGACATTCCTTGGCCGTCCTCCGAGGATTGGGAAGGTGCATGTAAGATTATTTTTCTCTGATGATTGCTATGACCTCTTTTTTGGTGCGCGATTGTTTGATCTTGTTTTCTCACGAATGCACGGCGTAACGTGTCGATCAGGCGGCCTCGTCTTCCCCGGCTCTTTCATGCACAGCAAGGACAAGGACGGAAACGCGGTCTTCGCCGGGAAACCCCGCGACTTGTTCACAGACGAGAATTTCAGGAAGTTCGAACGGTCGTGGGACGACGGACGCGTGGCGACGGCGTTTTTCAGAGGTGAGACGTCCATTTTCGTTGGAATGTCCGTATCTTAGGATGATCACCCTTTGACTGAACGGGTTTGCCTTCTAACGTGATACAATTTCCCGAAGGCACCGCTACGGGAGGGGGGACTACAATTCACAACAACCAGGTGAGAGAGATGGGTGGGTTGAAGTTTTTGCCACAGTTGGCAAATAGGCCCACTGGTACTGGTCATGCTATCTTACTATTTAACGCGTCATCCAATTTTTCACCCAGCGCCTCATGGTCACCCATCTTGGGCATATATGGAAGGACGATCCCGAAAAGGGCGGAGAAGAACCGTTCGTTGATGCGCAGATTGTGGGATGGAACATGCGAGACAAGAAGACGGCCGACCGCCCGATGACGTTCTTGAGGCCGACGAATTTCGGGTTCGACGCGGGAAAGCATCATTTCACGCCTATTTACGAGCAAAGCAAGTATAAGTATTTGATATACGTCGATGGGCACTGTGCTGCCTGTCGTTATGGTTTCATGATGCGGCTCGGGTCCGTGATCCTCAAGGTGAGATCGTTTGACCATGCAATGGGTCCATTCCTTCGATAGCACAGATCCTCGTAATAACATTTCTGCAGGTTGCACCGCGGCAAGTTGCAGACACCATGTGGTACTTTCCGTTGCTCCAACCGTATGTGGATCATGTTCCTGTAAAAGCAGACCTGTCAGACCTCGAGGAGAAGATTCGATGGTGCCGGCAAAACGATGACAAATGCCGCCAGATTGGAGAAAACGCAAAAATCTTCTACGAGAAGTTCCTTGCTCGGTAAGTGGATCATGAGTCTTCTCAAATGTCTTGCAGATAGGTGCCTCGAGCTGACATCTTCACTTTGGTGGTATGCGATTCCGGCGAAGAAATGCTCTGCTGGATTATGTTGAAATGGTATGCAAGCAAATATCGAAACGATTTGCGAAACCTCCGGACTGGTGGACGCCACCCACCAAACAAGCACCCCCTCCGTCATTACGCAAACCCGATGTGAAGTGCTTCGAGGACAACAAAACTGGAAACAGCAGATATTGCGTCCGGTGCCAGGAGGAGGTAGATGAGGAGGAACGGTCGAAGGAAGAGCAACGGCAGAGGGACAAAGACGAGACGAAAGACAAAATTGGCGCGAAGCAGAAGCAGAGGGAACGAATGAGGAGGAAAGCTTCTGAAGCCAGGAAGAGGGCCGCGGAGAGGGAGGCCAAAAGACAGAAAACAAGCAAATGATCAATAATTTGCCACAGTTGGCAACTAGTGCTACTGGTTATGCTGCCATCTTAGGTGACGTTGCCGTTTGAGTCCATGGCTTTGAGGGGACTTGTCCGACCAGTGGCATTATCGCGAAGGTTCTTCAGGTCTTGTTCTGAATTGGAATTGAAGCTGAGGTAAAGCGGCTTTTTATAAAAAACGAGGGGGAAACAAATAAGAAGCGGACACTTTTCATTAAACATTTTCGGCATCTGCGGTAAGTATGTTACTGTTACTGCCGGGTAAAAAAATCATATTTTCCAGCAAGGGAAAATAAAATACCTTTGGGTTTCTATGGTAACGATTGTGCATAACCACAATAGTAAAGTCCGTATTCTCTCACCCATCAATCAGGATACCCCTCCAGTAGCCAGTCACTGGCGCCAGTTTGCTAGTGTTGTGAGTTTTTACATAAAAAGAGTACCTCGTCGGTACTCCGACAAAGATCTTGTGATTTCACGAAGCTTACGATTTGTTAGCTCTCGTCCCAAGCGTTTGGATTTAACTGCTTAGGAATTTTTATTTTGATGACCGAATCGAGAGATTTTTTAAATTTTGAATAGAATTTCATCGGGTCCGCGACCGACTTTTGATGTGCGAGCAAAGCTTCAACTTTCCGAATGAGTAGCTCTTATTCCTATGTAGAATCGTACCAGGTCCTGCAGCACGGATTTTGCAATGACGACACTCAACTACAATGGCCATGGTGCATGGCGTCGCCGTCCCCTCCCCCCCCCCCCTGGCAGCGACACCTCCTCCCCACCCTCGTCTCTCCTTCCTCTTCTACATCTGCATCATCAGCGCTCCGCTTCGGCCGCCTGTGTCTCTTCGATCCCGCTGGCCTGTCTGCCGGTCTGACAATCCAGCAGGCAAGGAAGAGAGAGACATGGGTGTCAATTCATCCTAAATTTACCAGATTGTGAGCTCTCCTGGAGCTCTTCTATTTTGCTAAAATAAAACCTTTCGAAAATTTAAAATCATCCCAAAATCATCTTTTCTCAAGAGAATCGAGTGTATTCTCATACTCCCTCGTGATGCGGTGTTGATTTTCGAATTGTGAAAGTTTGCTTTGCTTTTAACCGAAGAAATATCAGCCAAAGAATCGGAAGGGTCAGATTAGGGCACGTCATCAATGCATGCCGTTTGTATCCGTAAAAGGGCACCGTTGACGTTGAAGAAAACACCAGGCCGTTCAAGGCACGAACGCTTGATGGGCATATAACGGCCTGAAGACGGGCAACATCACGTTTTTGTCTTGCTTATTCGCTCTGCACTCACGAGAATGCAAACCCAAGAAGGGCCCGCGCTGTTGCTGGGCGGCCGTGGCCCGTGGCGGCACAAATCCAGCGCTGAAGCCACGACCACGGCCATGGCCATGGCTGAAGAGTTGGCTGTTGCTGGCGAAGATATCGTCGAGGCGACGCGCTGGCGCTGGCATAGCAATGGTCAGCGACTGGTCGACGAAATCGTCTGCGTTGTGACTGATGAACTGGTTCCTTTTGGCGTCTGCTGGGTGGTTTCCAGCATTGGCGTTGATACCAGCGCCGCTGATGAGTTCTCCGATTAACAGATGTGGCCGGCAAAGGCGATGGATCAGGCTCGTCACCGCGCCCGAATGACCGCCATAGCGACCGATAGGCTGTTTGCCGTGAGTGTCTGCGACGTCGTCCTCTGAAATATTTTCTGGCACAGATTGTCGTCGGCTGTCCAAGTCGTCGCTCCCTCGGAATGGGGCATTTACTGCAGACATTATTTGTCTGCGTCCGAACTTGCCACGCCGTAAATGGATCAGGAGGCTTTTGCCTTGGCTGAAAACAATGGCATAGGCTGACAATGCCTGCTGGGTTCGTGCTCGATTTCGTTTGCTCCCTCGGAAAGTGACAGCAATTTTGCTGCCGAAGATGGACCGAAATTAACTCGCTGTCGCTGTCGCTCTATTGCTGCTTGCGTTTCAGACGGCACTTGTGTGGTTTCGTTTCGCTGTTCGCTTGATTCGATGCTGCCGCAGGATCTGGAGGCTTGCGCAAAGGCTGGTTCCATCGAAAGCTCTTGCAAAGGTAAGTTTTTCCGTCGAAAGTCGTCGTGCTGAATTGTAAAAGCTGAAACTCAATTTGCTCTCCCTCGCAGACTGATGGCTGGAGGCTTGATTGAATGACCGAGCTGAAAGATGGCTTGAATTGGCTTGAATTGGCTTGAATGACAACGATACATAACAATAAACCGGGGACGCCGAATGCCCAGCGACTCGCAAATAGCTCCCTCGCTGGCCGATGCCAAGGGATGGCTAACTCTCTCGCTGGCTGGTGCCAAGAGCTGGCTTGCAGCGCTATTCGAAGCCAGAGGCTTCATCACGTCTGATCGATCTGCTCCGACGCCCGCGTCTGTCCGGTCTACTCCGACGCTCTCCATTATGAAATCCATCACCGTGTACACACTAGACGTGATGCACACAGGTGCTAGGCCACAGGACTCTCCCTCGCAACCTTGTGACGGAATGGGTGAGAGCAAAAAGGTATGTCCATCTGATTGCGCCTTTTCCATGTTGACTTCGACTTCGAATGCTCTAACTCCTGCAGTTGCAAGGTTGGAGCTTCAATTGTCTGTCTTTCGCAGGGTGGAAAGCAATTCTTGGGTGGGCTCCAGATGAGTAGAATGGAGCTCCAGATGGGCCAGGGATGCCTCCGAATGAGACCATAGCTCTAGGTGAGTCAACAATGCCAGTGGTTCCAGATGCGCCAGGGTTGTCACGAGATAGGCCAATGACGCCGAATGGGTTCAGATCGTTTGTGCCCTGAGGCGAGTCAGGACGGGGTTCCTGAGACGAGTCAGGACGAGTCAGGGCAGGGTTCCTGAGAAGAGTCAGGGCAGGGTTCCTGAGACTAGTCAGGGCGGGGTTCCTGAGACGAGTCAGGGCGGGGTTCCTGAGACGAGTCAGGGCAGGGTTCCTGAGACGAGTCAGGGCGGGTCCCCTGAGACGAGTCAGGGCGGGTAGGAGCTCCCAACACTCCCTCGCGAGCC
>JALLPA010004226.1:0-10862 GCA_036939895.1 Thalassiosira exigua | reverse complement strand
GCAATCGCGTCACCCTTTGCAAAGCCAAGTTGGTCCAAGAGGTAATCCACTCGCACCTCGTCCTTCTTTGACTGCGGAAATGATATGCGGTCGTCAAGAACCGCTTCCCCCTCCCCTCGCTCGACATAGAATTCGAGGTACGGCATGGACTTGAATTTGATGAGCGGACGCGCTCTGCGCTCGACCCCCCTCTCCGAGACCAACAAGCCAGCACCGATATTGATGACGCTTTCGACGACGGATTTGGGGAGATTCTCCTCCGACAGGACTGCGCGTTCGGGGTAGCTGGCCACGGTAACGTGGAACTCGACGAAGGTCTTGCCATCCCTCGTCACACCCCGGCGGGCACGCTCTTCCTCCCAAGCTGCATCCTTCTCTTCCTTAGAAAGACCGCCGCGTCCCTCTAGGAAGGCTCGGCGAAATAAGGAAGAGACTTGTCGTCTGTGCTTCGCAGCTTCAGCGGTATCAAACCGATCGATGGGTGGGATCACGACAGTGATATCGTCCCCCACGCGAAGTTGGACGACGTCGATGAATCGGAGCCGGCGCATGCCCCGCCCAGTGTGGGAAACAGGACGAACGCATTCCTCCTCGGCTCCATCATTTAGCGGGGCCAGCTGCGCCGAGGCGATGGCGTCACGAGCCGCCGTCGACGACGAGCGTAGGACGCGAGACGGCGCGCGAGGCGACGGCGTCACGATGGAGCGATGCACGTTCGGAGACGTAGACGCCACCGCCGTCGGAGCGGAGGAGGATGACACCGTCACGCCAACCGACGAGGGAGCCGAGGACGCCGACGATGACGCCCCATTGAGCGGGGCTTTGAAGTTCGTCTTCAGGCGCTTCAACGCCGTTGAGATCGCAGCAGTCGCCACGGCCTTAGGCCTCTTTGAACCGGTGAGCTGCTTTGACGCACGGCCGGAACAAAACCAATCATCGAGGAGGGCGGCGACGCCATCAAAGCCACGGTTTGGCGGTCGGGGGCCGACGGGGACGTAGGTCCGTGGCATGATGAGGGGACCGCGGCGCCGTCGCGGGAGGGGTGCGGCGGCGGCGTCCCTTGGGAATAATAATGGCAACGTCAGAGAGGGGGGGGGGTTATTCATCTTTATCGCCTCATATGAACTTTTACTCTCGGGGCGTGCGATGGAAGGGACCTGAAACTGTTCTCGCCACATTTATTTGAGCTTCCCGCCACTATTTTAGATAAGGATTTAGCGACGTAAGTACCAAAAAAGCCAAGTAAAATTCGACGTAGAAAATTCTTGTGTTCAGGGGTGAGGAAAAATCCGTTCCTTCGATCCTAAGAGCCTTGGTCCGGCCAAACGCCCCCGAAAACCGGACCAACGGCCTCTGTGCCTCTGTTCGAGAGTGCGCACAGCCTGGCGCTCGCGTACCTATCGTTGTTGTACTTGCTCCCACTTAACAGCCTGCCGTACTTACGCTCCGCTCACGCGCACATCTCTTCGTACCTATTCCTACCATAGTGGACGTGCGTGTCCTTCTGTGCACGGTGGTCTGTAAGCCCGCTATTCCAACCATCCTGCCCACACGCGCTCTCTCCTTGTACGCGCGTACAAACGCAACCGATCGACCTCGCCCGCACGCTCGCCCGCCAGTCGCGCTACCCGGTCACCGGTCACCGGGACCGGCCACTCGGAACAAACAAGCATGTGGTCTGACAAGTTCGAGTTGAGTTGGACTGAGTCTTTGGCCAAGGTTCAGAAATGATTTTTTCAGTCTAAAAACAACACAACTGGCGCCAGCTGTTAGATGGTGATCATGGAGGTCACCTCATCCAAATGGATGAGATGTTGAACGTTCATAACTTTGACACATTTTGGAGTTAGATAGCAAACGGGGGTGATTCTGAAAGCTAATGAAAAGCTTAATCTACTAGTAATAACACAGGATCGAAAGCGGGACGGTTTCCGTTGATGTTATGGCATCGAACGCAACCTGAGAATGACCAAAATGAGCACCTCATCCATATGGATGAGGTCGGCAATTAGCGATACGACGACCACAAACAACACTCGTTTATCTAAGTATTAGTTAGGTGGTTTGTGGTCAAACACGGCGTAATTATCGCTAAACTAGTTTTTTTAATGAAATGCACCGATCGAAACATTGATCCGATCGGGATCCGAAGCGATTGATATAAAGTCGGCCCATCGCATAAGCTTGGTTCCACCCCAGGAACGGCAAACCATTTCTCTTATAATAGATAATTATGTGAGCTTTGGTTTGATATGCTATATCCCTATCGAAATACTGAGTGCTGATGAGCCGGAATTGGTCAAACATGCCTCGTCCACTTATACGAGATCTCATCGAAATAGCTACCCTGTCGAGATCACNGGTCAAACATGCCTCGTCCACTTATACGAGATCTCATCGAAATAGCTACCCTGTCGAGATCACCATCTATTAACGACGAAGTTCGACAGGCTAAGGCTAGGTTTGGCGTCCGATTTTTGTGGAGAATTCGAGATTCGAGGGAGATCCAGTCCGAATAGCGCTACCGGTTCGGTTGTCGCTTCTGAGAGCAACATATAGATACACACGGCGTCACGGGTAACACATAAAAAGGATGTACTCCCGTAAATCAATATTCCCGTCAGGGTTCAGGTCCTCGCCGAAGAGGATGCATGCAAGGTGCTATGAATTCCTACGTCATATACGATCGTAAATTGTTTTGAGGGTGCTTCTATGTTTATCTGTCTGTACCTTTCTGCAACGAAAGGAGATTTGAAGCAGGACCCGACCTCCGGAGTTTTCGAAAGTTTCGAATGCTGCATAAGAATTTCAAAATAAGTTTGTGTTTGTTGATTTTCTTCGTTCGCGAGCTTCGTGAATCACTTTTTCGTCGAAAAAAGGCGATTTCATTCTCGCTGGCCCCTGCCCCCGGCCCCTCACAACCCAGAACTCTCCGGCGGCAGCATTTCTCACATTCACGAACTTAACCTGTGATATACAGAATTCCTACGTATAAAGGCTACAGATGCCATCTTAGCTGTAGCCACCATTTCTTTCAAATTTTTGTCTACCAAACTACATCAATTCTTGCGGAGGCTTAACTGTCTTTGGGTGGGCCAAACGCAGCAAATAGGACCAGGCAGTCGATCAGCCCGGTAATGGCCTGCCTCACAATGCACCTCAGAACATGGTGGAGGCCGGAGAGCTCATGTTTCACGTGACTAGGACGGAGCCAAGCTGCCCTGAGGATATTGATTTGAACGTTCTTGGTGGACTCAAGGTCAATATTGCCACGGATCTGACTCCCTAAGGAGCGGCAGAGCAAATAATAATAATGGAATGTGTATCTTACCTGAGAACCGGTCCTACATCTAAACTGTTGATGAATACTAACTCAATATTAGCATTTTATTTACACTTTAATGTTACCAAGAACAGCCACGCGGAACTACACATAACTCCACAACCGACTCTATCGGCCACATTTGGTGCCCCTTGTCCACAACCCTGTTCCACAACAATGCAGCAGGCTTCACAGTAGTTGTCAGTTGTTGGTTAGAAGCCATAACATTGCTCCCAAGAGTTTTCTCTCTTCACGAACACAAGTTATGATAGCAATCACATGTGTTTGCATGGTGAAGGGTGAAGGACAAAGGTTGGATTGTGAATTTACAAGAGCTTCGATTTGTTCATTATCAACATCTAGAGAGATATGTACAAATAATCCCAATTGCCACATCTCTTTCTCGTTGCCTCGACACAATCAATATGCAAGCAGAGATTTGTTGCATTTGGATCCCTCTCCAAGCTATTTCATGTTACAATTTGTTGTCCAACGCGAGGCAGAGCATCTCCTCCAAATCCCTCTTCTGACTCTTGAGCAGCTCCCTCACGTCCTCGTCGGAGAACGCGGCAAGCTTGGCGTCGACGTCGGAAATCAGGCTTTGGATGGACCGTGCGATGCCGCTTGTTTTCTGTGTACCGCATTTCGATTGCAATTGTGAGACAGAGAACTCCTCCAAGGAAGGAGAGACACACGATGCACACTCATGTACAACTCACGGCAGGATCCACGGATAGCTTTTCGAGCAGCGTCTCCTCCCCGAGCGCGTCCTCCCCTAATTCGTCGTCGGCTTCCGCGTCCGCGGCGTCCTCTGCGGCCCGACGATCCGCGCCGGCGTTGCGAAACGCGACGGCCAAGAACGCGAACGAACCCAACGCCGTCGCCGCCGCCGCCGCAGATCGATCGAGTTCTGTCGCCGCGAGCGGACGCTCCGTCCCCCCGCGCGCGATCGCGTCCGAGGCGGTCGCGGGAGTCGGGGGCGCCTCCGGCGCGGGCGTCGGCTCCGGCGTCCGCCGCGGGGCGACGGCGACGGGTTTCGCGGAGGACGCCTCCGGCGCCGGCGCGGCGACGACCGCCGTCGCGTCCTCCTTCCCCTTCGTTTCGAAACGGTCCGACGCGGCCTCGATCGCGAGCGCCCCGCCGACGGCCGCGATCGAGAGGGGACCGGCCGCGTCGCGATTCGCCTCGCCGAACCGACGACCGGACGCGGGAAAGTCGTACCTCGCCGTCGCCGCGGCCGTTCCCGCTTCGGGTTCCTTCCTCGCTCGTGCCTCGGGCGACTTCCGGAGCGGCGCGGCCGCCCTGTTCGAGTCCACGCTCGTCTCCACCTTAGGGGGGGCGATCTTCGGGGGCGACGCCTGCGATGCCGACCTCCCGGTCGACTCATCAGCCTTGGGCACCCTCGTCCTCGTCGCCGCCGTTTCCGCCCCCTTCCCGACGACGGCCCTTCCCGATCCGTTCGTCGTAACGGTCTCCTTGCCCTTGTCGTTCAACATCTCGATCTGCCTTCGGTTCACCTCAGCCGCCCTCCTCTTCAGCTCCCGGTTCGCCTCCCCCGCGCGTCGTCGCTGCCGGCGCGGCGGCCCTCGCCTTTGAGGCGTGACCTGCCGCGGCCGATTGCAAGACGGCGCCGACGTCGATCACGGGGAGGACCCCCGCCTGCGGCAGCAATTTCGATTCGTCGATCTCCTCCCGGATGCGTCGCTGCTTCTCCTCCCGCCTCCTCTTCGACGCGGTGAGGGAGGAGCGCAACGCGGCGAAAGACGCCGTGGGGACGGCGGCGTACGATGCGACGACGGCCGGGTCCGCGGCGACGGCAGGAGGCAAGTCGACCGACGGGACGCGGACCGAAGGCGGGCGGATCGACGTCGAACCGAGGAGGCCCTTCTTCGCCTCCGGTCCCTTCAGCAGCTTGTCGACGAGGGAGGCCTCGATCGCGTTGTCAACCTCCGGAGGCGGCGGCGGGGAGGATCGCTTGCCGTCGCGCGCCCGCAGCCGAGTGCTCGACGACGTCGTCGCGTCGTGGGAGCGGCCGATGCGGGCCCTGGAGGGCGCGAAGGCGGCCAACGCCGTGCTCGCCGACGCGGACGTCCTCGACGCCGCTACGAGCAGGACGATGGCGTGGAGGAGGGGCGGAGGACGCGTCATGATCATGATCTGACAGAAAAGGAAAATGAATCATCTCTCGCTCGCTCGCTCGGAACTTCGGAAGCAGAAAGCTCAAGCGAGGTACTGATTCCTACGTATGATACCTAATGTACGGACTTGGCTCTGACTGACGGCTTGGATTTTTTATGAAATGGACTTGCTAAGAAAAAAAATTTGAAGGCACTTTGGAGGACAAAAAACCCCTATGTTTGGCCATTCGAGGCGCATATTTGGGCAAAGACGCGAATGATCTCTTGGAAATGTTGGTAAAAACATTAGTTTTTTCCAACATTCAATTCACTCCCTCGCCCAGATAGTCATATCTAGCGATTTGGGCTATTTTTAATGCCAAAACGGACAAAACGGGTCTAAATGGGGCCCAAAGGAGACGTTTCTAGGGTGTTTGGATGAGGTAATCCCAAGAAGCAAGACACGGGCACATTTTGATTTTTGTAGGGACGAGTCTTTAGTCACCCATGAAGTCCAATACACCAATCGGAAGCGCTGATCAAGCTGAGCACTTTGAGCTACTTTTTAGGGCAAAATCGGACATGAAGGTCTCCAATATAGTAAAAAACTGTCATATTTCTTAAAAAGTACAGCAAAATTGAGCCTCCAATCCGAACTCAGGAACTACCTACAATTAACCATAACGCACGAAATATTCTGATTTGAGAAAAATGGAAAATTTTCCCATTCATTTGAGCCGGTTTCCACTACAATCGGCCAAAAATGGCGACCTGTGACTTTTGATTTGTGTTAGCCTGCCCTTAAAAAGCCGGCTCCGATGATTTCTATTGGGGTGGCTAGTAAAAAAAGATCCTGGTACTGGGTGCACAGAACCTCAATGACCATCACGGATGTTTGATGTCAGTGTAATGATCTAGAAAGCTTGCACAGAGTATCTTGCCTGGCTTCTCTGTCAAACATTTCATAGCTCAATATCTTGCCATAGATCGGCCCTGAACCCCGGAAGATGAGCCTCCGATAATCGGAGTAGAAACAAAGATAGCACAAAAGTACGTAGAATCAGAGATCAACCCAGCAAAGATAATCTTTCATAATTTGGATTTATTGATCGATCCAACATATCTTAATCACTGCATCTCCTAGCTATACAACCACAGTGGCAAGGCGCGAGCGATGGCAAACGGCAAATGGGTCGATCTCATCTATCATGGGCATTCATCGTTCAGCGCACGGCCTTTTAGCGCACAAGATTAGGCTGTACGTAGAACGATCTCTGCCCCCAGCGGCTCACGCGCTGATGGTGTGCGGAGGAAAAAACATGTTCCCGGCTGAATTGGAGGCAAAATGGAAACTTTTAACTACAGACCATTTGTTATGATTTTTGCACGTATAAATTTTCATTTTGATATTCATACTTAATAATATTCTAAACTGTGTAAAAACACATCAAAATGATCTGAAATATAAACCCTTATATCTTTGCCGAAACTATATCTCTTGTGAAAAAAACACCTGCAGCAGGCTTCCTTGATGCATGAGGTCGACGCCTATTGGTGTTTCTTTTTGCGGGAGATTAGTTTGTCGTCAAGTTAATAGCGAGCTTCTGTAAACCACTTTGTCCTCTTTTAGTCGTATTATTTATTCTAAAGCTATGAAATGGTAGGTGTAAAAGTACATTATTCGGAAAAATGAAATCCATCTATGATTTTCAACGTAACCCAGAATTTCCTTTGACCTGACAGACCGTGGGTGTTTGGCATTCGGCGTTCGGCATTCGGCGTTTGGCGTTTGGTGTTCGGCTTTCGGCATTTGGCGTTCGGCGTTCTTCATTTGATGGCTTGATCGCACGTCGTTGACTGGCGCAGTTTGAGTGTCGAATTTTAAAAATAAAAATGAAGAAAGTTTTCAGTTTTGCTTTTTTTGTGCTGAAAATAGTGTTCGGGTCTTTGTGAACGAAGAATTTCCTGTTTTGATTTTCAATTTAATTTTTACACGGCCGAAAACTGAAACCCCAATGTCCTATTCCTTGGGTGGTCCTTCAGGTTGGTGGTCAAGTCGTGCGCCTGATCTCTTAGTCTTAGATTTCCTTTTTGGGTTTTGAAGGCGTGGTGGGTCCCTCCCCACAGCGCCGCTGGACTGAAGATGCCACTGAAGGATCTTGCTTTGCTTGTAAGGGAAAATTTAACAAGTGGTGGGTGGGTTGAGTCTTGTAAATGTATCTTGGACGTCAGTATTGAACGTGTATGTACAATATGTAAGGACACGGAGTCTTGTTGGCAAAAAACAGACGGCTGTTTGTATGTGTTTAGAATGAAATGATCATTATTGTTTCGACATGTGGTTGGATGGGGCATTTAGTGGGCGCATTGGACAAGCTCATGGCAATTCAGAAGAGACAGGTCTGACAAAAGCCTGCTGAAAAATATCAAGGCAGACCAATAGAAACAAATATCCAATTGTATGCCCAAATGGTGATTGAAAATTTATTTTTATTTGGAAGTGCATATGGATGACCATTGTTTGTCCAAACGCAGATCTAGGTTTTTGGTGCAGTGAAACGGCAAAGAAAATCTTTGACAAGAAGTTTTCCTCGCTCGATGCAGGTCAATAAAACCATGAAAGTGCTGATAGAAGAGAAATATCGATGAAATACTGGTCTTTCTGGATGTACCTGGTCGGACAGGTAAAATATTTGCTCTAAATTTCCTTGTGGCTTGGATTGACATGCAGGACCATCAGGCACTTTTCTTCCTTAGCCACACTGCACACAATGGATTCAAGTTTCCCATTCCTGTCCACCAGGATTCAGTTTGCAAATCAGCGAACAATCAGATATAGCAAAGTGTTTGTTGGAAATGACCTTGGGTGCCATCAATGAGGGTTCTATGCTCAATAGGCACTGTTACAAAGTTTTGGACAGAACAATGAAAGATTTTGTAGAGGGGTGTGATAAAGGGGAAAAGTTTGGGGGGAAGACTTTAGTGGCGATATTGGGCAGTTGCTGCCAGTCACTCCTAAGGGCAACCAGACAAATATTGTCAGCCACACCTGGAACTTTCTGAAATTCTATGGAGGACAACAACATTGTATATCGTAGTTGAAACTCCATGAGAACATGCAAGTGAAGAAGGAGATGGGCCAGTGCCCAGGAAAGACTGCACTCCAGCAGCAGCCGAAAGCCTACGATAAATGGCTCCTTGATCTTGGGGAAAGGAATTTTCCTACCCATTTCTCAAACATTGTAAAAAATCCCATCTCCATGTGGGTCATATTGGCAACGAATAATACTTCAAAACGAGAGCAATTTTTGCGGCAACAAATGATGTTGTTACAAAACAAACGATAATTTGGTTAGCCAACTTCCAGGAGAACTCTTCATTTTCTACAGCATTGACTCAGTTGATGAAGATGATGATCAACCATGTTTCCTGCCGTTTTCACTCTCTTGCATTGTTTGGACTGGCTGATCACGAACTGAATCGGAAGGTAAATGCAACAGTGATTATATTGAAAACCATGGATATAAAGAAAGGCCAATGCAATGGAACTTGAAACTTGGTCAAAGTCGCGGATGACATGTGTGCAAAATATTACGGCCCAAACAAGACCTTGATGCTCCCAAGGATATGTACCTATGAGAGCAACATGGAAGCAATGGTTTATGCCCCCACCAGACTATTCCATCACGTATGGCGTGCTAGCCCGAGCACATAGCTGTTCGGTCCCTTTGGTCACTCTGTGGCCGTCACACTAACGTTGTTGCACCCTCCCTCACGGAATCTCGGTATTGTAATGACTGACAGTTCTTTTTTTAAGCGCAACCGCGTTGAAATTATCACCATATCGATTTGGAGAGAACATTGCATTCACCGAATGCCGTGCACGACACTGAAAGTGTTGGCTTCAAATGAAGCTACAAACCCACCGGCTCCGCAATCTCAATACCCCCTTTCCCCCCATTTTTGCTTCTAATTTGCCCATGACAGATTCCCAGTGTCCGCCACATTCTTCATCCATTTCTCCCCTGAATTCGGGAACAAACTATCGCAGTTTTGCCGATCTGGTCGGGAATCGCGGGCTTTTTGCTCGCGTGTCCAGTCCACTTACGGGTTGCCGCCTATCGTTGTAATAGAGTGGCTACTGGTATCATACTTGGTTACATAAAAAATATACCTCCCAGTCATCAGGAACGATCTGCTCATCTGTCGATTCGAACAGTGCTACCCTTCGAGAGTTCCAACCCGTTCCACCGACGTTTCCACCATAGGACCCAGTGCAGGATCACACGTTGCTGCGTAGGCGAACGCTGTATATCGTAGTTCCAACTAGGAACAGCCCGTCTCCATAACTAGGGAGAGTTACGTTTCAGATCGCCTCCAACTCTTCGCAGATGCGAGCATTAGAAGACCTTGTCGGCAATGCCGAACAAGTCGACGGAGGACGCGGACTTCTTCGCGGCGCCGACGCAACCTTCGGAAGGACAACATTTCGCGCTGCGAAGTTTGGCTCCCGTCGCGGAGTCGTCGAGATTCCAAACGGGAGACGCGTCGTCGCGCGGTCCTCCGGGGCTCTCGGGAGCGCGTTCGGACAAATCCTCGCCGGACGAGAGATCTTCGTCGAAGAACGTGCCCAGCAAGTACTTCAACCCCCTCGCGTCGACGAACCGCTCGCACAGCTCCCTCCTCCGGTCGCGTCGCTCGGTGTACTTGTTCGTCGGACGGACGGAGCAGCAGCTCCCTTCCCGTAGCAACGCCGTCATCCCCATCGTCTCCGTCCACTCCCGAGGCTTCATCTTCCACTGCGACGTAGAGGTGAAACCTCAAGTTCCCCCCAACTCCGCGCTTGAACCCTCCCCCGTGGATCGTATCCGACGGCACCGTCAGCATCTTGCCAAACGGGATGAAGACCACCGTCCCCTCCACGACGTCGCCCTCGACGTAGTCCCTCGGCTCCCGCCACAGCTGCAGGTACGCCCCCTCGCGCGTCAGCGGGAAGAACGCGAGGAACAGCCGCGTCCCCTAGGTACCTCTCCAGCAAGGGATGATCGTAATCGACGTGCGCCGGCTGGTACATCGTCCGCTCCGTCCGCAGGAAGGAGCCGCGATAGCGCAAGTCGTCGCGCCGGAGCGACGCGCGGAGGGTCGCTTCGAAGGCATCGACCTCCTCTCGCGCCGACAGATCCAGGCTGCCGCCGTCGCCCTCGGCGTCGCCGCGGACGATCGATCCGACGTCCTGGTCGGCGCCGCGCATCTCGTAGGACAGGTTCTCGTTGAAGTCTCCCACGCGCGCAGCGAGGGACGGGGGGGGGCGCGTCCCCCAGCCCCCGGAGCAAGTTCGGACCGACGTCCGTCAGGCGACCGTCGTATGCGTCCAGGAGGCTTTTGACCTTGGGATTCGAGGGGGAATTCAAGACGACGATGGA
>JALLPA010004218.1:0-11681 GCA_036939895.1 Thalassiosira exigua | reverse complement strand
ACCAACAAAAACCGGATTTGTCATCTTATTTTAGGTTCTGGAATGAAATTGTTGATCGTTTGATTTGAATAGAAATGTTTTGCTCCCAGTGTGGGGAGCCGGCGGGGCGGGCGGGGACCGTGCCATATTCAGCCATCCAGCGCCGCATCGGCCAGCACCAACGACGGTTTATTATTATTATTTTGAGGAGCTGGCTCCTCCTCGGGCTCAGCCGGCCGGCCTTCACTCGCCCGCATGCGGCGACAACAATGATCGCCGACGCCCGTGAGGTCGACCACGGATGAGGCCAGGCGACGACGCCGAGCCCTAGCAAGGATGATGAGGCCTTCACGCTAAGGCCATGACGTGCAACGAGGCCCGGCGAGGACGACAAAGAGGCCAGGTAACGAAGGCGAGCACCAAGGCCCTGCGACGCCCAGGCCATCGCGCGGCGACAACGGTGAGCACCGTGACCTTTGTGCGGTGACAACGACAAGCTCTGAGGCCCTCGCGCAGGGACTTCCTTGAGGCAAGGAAGAAGCCGTCCTCGCGCGGAGACAGCTGTGCAACAGGTAAGACAGAGAGGTGAGTCTCTTTTTGTATATTTGCTCTTCTTCTAACGAAAAATAACCATTGATTACCTGTCCTTTCTCTTCGTTTCAGTTGACAGGGCGAGGCGAAGCGATTGAAGGGGGAAACCGGGCGGGATAAAGATGGGGCGACATCGAGGGGGGGCGACAAACCAGGTAAGTATTTTTCTTTCTAATTTGTTTATTGTTTTTTAAAATACACATTTAATTAATACCTACTCGAGTCGATCCTTGCCGGCTGCTGCAGTCGATATCCACCAACCTCTCCTCCGTTGGGGCCGGACTATGATCGTCCGTCCTGAAGAATTGGCGCGGCGCCGCGGGTTATTAAGCGAGGTGAACATCTTTTTGGATCTTGTTTTTGTTCTAAAAAAACTAACCATCGGTTCTCTGCTCTTTCTCTTCCTTCATATTGACAGGGGGCGGGGACGAAGCGATCGAAGGGAAACACTTGGGGGCAGAGAACAGGGCGCGGCATTGGGGGGAGGGGATCAAGGCGAATGAGTAAGTCTTGTGCTTTAAGTTATTTTTGTTATTTTTTAAGCAAATGAAAACTAATTGATCCTCTTTCCTTTTCGACAACTAATCGAAGAGATGAATGATCAGAATGCTAGAGAAGGGGGTCGTTTGGCCGGACAGGAAACAAACGGAGGACGAGTGTGAGACGCTTTTTATTCCTATATTGTTTGAAATGATTTAATCATTAATTTTTCTTTCACCTCAAACGAGTGCCAACGAAAGAGGCAAGCGGAGGAGGTGGTCTGAAGCGTGATCGAGAAGAGGAGGAGAGAAATGCGAGGTAGGGGAAGAGGAGGAGGGGGAAGAAGGGACAGAGACGGAGGGAATGGCAAGGCAGGGGAAGATGTGGAGGATGGAGCGACAAAGGGCAAGGCAGGGGCGAGAGAATGGAATGGTCTCAGACTGGGGCGGGTGCGTGGGAGCGGAGCAGGCAGGGAGTCCATTGTCGTCGTTGTTCTGGTTTGGAAGGTTTGGACGCCGGGGAGCCGTTTTCTTTCTCAAGATACACATTTAAAAATAGACCGTTATTGTTTCTAAAATTCGAATAGTAGGCAATTGTAGAAAACTTGAACGGAAAAATAAATAGTATGAACTGTCTGTGCTATGGAGGAACTCAGTATATGTTCTCGGGTAAGGGCGACAATTTCCTGATGCTGGACATATGGAAATTACGCCGCCTTTACATCGGCAAAATAGAAAGCTAATCGTTTGGTCCATGGTAAATTCCAGAACCATATTTACCGTAATTAGGTTCAGAAATGGGATTACTGATGTGGAAGGCATTCAAGGACTAGGTTGCAAGGCTCGCTGGGGTGGAGGTTGAGAACCTTGGCAATGGCCACTACACCCAGTGCCCGTACCATAAAGTGAAATAAATGATTCTATGAAACAGTGTCTGGAAATGGTTAACTGATAAGATTCTGCGTGAAAAACTAACTTATATGAGTTTTACTTGGAATTTGGTGTTGAATCTATTTATTAGAACTCTGGTAGATAGGTACGTTGTGTAACGTATGATTCAAAGAGACTCCCTTTTTAGATCTTTTCCAATACCGATTCCAAAAGGTAAATTGACGTGTAAAACGAGGAGACGTTATTTTGGTATGCAAAACTCAACACATTTTTGTAGTTGGAACTCACTTGAATCATATAAGGACGAAAAATCGTTACGATTGTTAGTACTTAGTATTTAAGATAATCAATAAAAATACTGTTGGTGACAAACAACGGTGATACTGATAAAACCTGATACATTATTTTTTGGTCATTTCAAATCTCATGTTTCAATGGCAACGAACATCAGAGATATGTGAACAAGTGCCAGAAAAGTTTGCACATCATGCCAGTCCAAGAACATTGTAAAAGGAATATCGAATTCAATATTATCTTTTTAAGAAATCAATAGCACAAAACAACGGGTTCTGATACGTAAGCACTAGTATGTGGTACTTAATCACTCACGCTGACAAAATGCAGGAAACAGATGGAGGAATGAGCTACTAGAAACAAGATGATGTCTTTTTCCATTTGTACACGTTATTGATTCTCCCCAAGTAATTCCATGCCGGTAAGGATACGTACTTTTTTGTCATGGGGTGATTTAAGCTGGATTTATTTTTGACTCAATCTACCCAATCAAGGCAATGTCACAAGATGGAAATAGGGATGGTCTGCAATATCCATTCCGTGATTAGTCTTCGTTGGAGTTCGTTGCTTGTGTCCAGGATTAGTTTCCTGCCTCAGTCATGACATTGGTTTTGATGCTATGTCGAACACTCGTGCACAAAAATCTTTAATTACTACTTAGAAGTCTACAGCCCTTAGATATGTACTCCATTTATTGCAATGGAAATTGTTGTTCAGCTCTCATGCGCCACACTCCCGTGTCATTGCTCGTTGCATTGTTTGAGTGATGGTGTGCAGCAGGTGGTAGCGTAGGACAAGCGAGAACATCATGGGTATGGGTTTTTGGATCAATTATTATGGGAAATTACCCTCCTCATCGCGTTATTTTTGTCCCATCACATTGCCATCCCATTACACTCTACCGTTTCTGCAACAAAAGATACCTCATCGTTCTTTCGTGCCACGAAGGTATCCTTTGTCTTGGAAGAGGCAGAGTGTTTTATGCGGCGGAGCTGCGGCGGGGAAAACAGAAAGATTGAAAATGGCATCATTTTTAGTAATTGTGTTAGTGTAATAGGGCGATGCCAAAAATATTGTTTATACGTCTCCGGTTGTTAGTGCTCCACATAGGATTAAGATAAATCATGGCAACTACGAGACCGCAGCCAAGGCATTGCATCTGATATGTTTTCAAAATGAGATGCCGATGCTTCAGAGGCAATTTTTGTGTTCCAACATCAGGTCGAATACTTTTTCAATCTCAGTCCTTTGCTTTGGCTCAATTTTGCCCTCATAGCCAGCTGTAAAAACTGTCTGGGTCTAAGTTGGAATTTGCACTTGGCATACATGTCCTAAGTTTGCAAAAGGAAACCAAAAGACCTCTCATGCCCCTCTCTCTCTCTCTATGGTAGCTCTATCGTACCTCGTTTATGAGAGAATGAGAGAAGCTTGGGTTTCATTTTCCGGGAGAGAGTGAACGCACATCCTCTCAACTCTTTTTTTCGGAGGAGAATAAACAGGCGACGTTTCTTTCCTCTGTTTCTATGGAGGTTAGAACGTGATGTAATATGAATTTGAAGTTAACATAGTTGCCCAGCCATGTACAGCCCTGAAAACTACTCGATGTTGTTATTGTTGGGAATCCAAGGTGTCACTCGATGCCGGTCTACGAACCATGCGGCCATTTGTCCAAAAAAGATGAAAAATATAGGTACTACAAACGAATGCGGCGCCGCATCGCAGCGAGCGAGCCTCGACCCCCGAATCGCCCCCGTTTGCACCCTCGACCCCTACCCCCGCGCCGTGGCCACCACGTAGTCCTCCAACCTCTTTGTGCAATACCACTCGTCCTCGTCCTTTCCCCCCTCCACGCGTCCCCCACCGCTAGGCTCCTCGTTCACCTCGTCGAACACTTCCCCACTCCAGAACGCAAGCGTCCCCGCGTCGTACATGCACTGACACTTCTTCTCCCGACAATCCCATTCGAAGCCGCGGAAGGATTCGCCCAACAAGACGGGATGGGGATGACGGACGCACGCCCAGGCGCAGTCGTTGAACTCGTGGACGTCGTTGAACTGGCCGTATTCGTAGAGGTTGCCGTCTTTGTCGGTGCACTTGGCGTCTTCGTAAAGGCACCGCAATGAAAAATCCAGCCGTATCGCTGGACATATCAATATATACAAATATACATCCGACATTAGTCCCACGATCAAATCGGATGTATTGTTGGACATATGCCTTTGCACGATCCTCAACACGCCGAAATTCAGTGGGCCACACCCACTAACCTACAAATGTCAACCAGGTGTAAAACATTACATCCAACACGCCCTCTTTTTCAATACGTCCAATGATATATCCATATTTGCTCTTATTTGTCCTACCATACATCCACCCCACAAAGCAACGTCCGTTGCTTCAAAACAAACATCCAACCATATATCCTACAGCAGGACGAACGTCCGTTGCAATAATCATACATACAACCATACATCCAAATGGAAAAATATTTTATGAATAGGTATGTCCAACCACACGTCCGACATGTTAATAATAATATGTCCATGACGTCAAGATGCTATTTTAAGTATCACGAAAGTATCAACAACGCCCGCCTTCTGCTGCCGCCCTCCCTGCCCCTGGAATGCCCCACCCCGTCAACGTCCGCTCTCTGCTGTCTGCCCTCCCTGCCCCTGAACCCCCCCCCCCTCACACACACAACGGCAGCGTCCGCCCTCTGTAGCCCGCCCTCTCTGGCCCTGAACCTCCCTCCCCCCACTACGCCTCGCCCCCCTCCGTCGCTCCCCCCCCTCGGCCCCCTCGAAGACGTCCGCGTCGATCTCGTCCCATCCTCTCAGAGCGCCGTCGGCGTCGAGGGTGACGATGCCCCCCCGGGAGGGGGCGGCGAGGACGGCGTCCCACGACACGCCTGGGCGTCGCNGCGTCGAGGGTGACGATGCCCCCCCGGGAGGGGGCGGCGAGGACGGCGTCCCACGACACGCCTGGGCGTCGCTGTACTCGTCGCCCCTCGCCCCTCCCCCCGCCCGTCCCGACGCCCACGCCGCCGCACGCATCGAACCTCCACAGGACGGTTCCCGTCCGGGGATCCCGTCCGGACACCAAGCACCGGTCTCCCCCCATTCCCGCAGCCGAGGCCGGGAAGAGCGTCAATCGTCGCCCCGTTCAAGGCGAAGTCGAAGGCGAGGGATGCCCAGAGCGCCGTGACGATGCGGAAGTTGCGCGATCGGGAGGCCAGCCGGGCGGCTTCGGCGGCCCGCTCGAGGTCGTCGTCCTATGGGGATGGGGAGAGGCTGGCTTTTGCGTCGTCGGAGGCGGCAAGTGAGGCCTCGAGGGCCGCATCTTCGTCCGTGGACGATTCGTCCTCGTTGGCCTCGTCGCCCTCCTCTTCGCTCTCCTCGTCGGAGTCCTCCGAGACGCCTCGCCGCCGCCGCTGACCATCCGGAGGGGGACGGAATCCGGACGGTGGCCGAGGCCGATGCCGGGGCCGACGCCGAGCTCGCGGACGAGTGTCCCTCAAGCCCCCCTCGCTCCTCCCTGCGGGATGAATGTGGCGGACGGGGCGGCGAGGGCGAGGGCGAGGCGGCGAGGCGGCGAGGGCGAGGCAGCCGGGCGCCGGGAGGGGGGTTGGGAGGAGGAGGAGGATGGGAGGGGGCGGGCGAGGACTTCGCCGCCATGGTCTTGTCGTTGTCGACCAAAAATGATTACAATGTCGCCTTCCGGTAGGTACCTTCCACTCGCGATCGAGAGCAAGACCCCACGTGTGATCGTTGGCGTTGGATGGCGTTGTTTTGGAGGGACGTGCGCGCACGCACTCACTCGCTGCGGCCCGCCCGGTCAGGCTATCTTTTCAAATATATCTTCAACGTTGGAATAGTATGAATTTTTGTGTACAAGTGCCCATAAAACAGACTTGTTCAAATCAGGAACAGTAGGAAATCCTGCGTATGATGATATATTGTGTGAATCGGCCAGAGGTCTCAAAGGTGGGATGCCAGCCAGCCTGGGAGTGGAATGTTGGACATAGGATTGGACATAATAGTCTGGGAGTGGGGAGTTGGACGTATGTGTGGACACATGGGCTGAAAATGGTAGGTTGGATGAATTGTTGGACAGGGAGCTGACCGGGCGTGATAGAACACTATGAGGTTGGATGTAAAGTTGGAGACTTGAAATTTTGACGGTTCGAAAGATAAAAAATGGATCGGAGAGGGAAAAAGTGGATGTATGGTTGGACACATTGTCTGTGTAGGATGTATTGTAAGATATATGAGGTCAGTATCGTTTTTTCCTCAGGTTGGACGAAATGCTGGACATACTGGTAAATACGATTGAAATGGATATATTATTGTATATATGTTGGATATATGATACGGCTGGATTTTTCATTGCGGTGTTACTTAAGATGGAAGCTCTCCCATGGAGAGCGGGAGGAACCGAGAGGGATTGAGTGAGATGTATGACTAGTAGGGCCAACATCGATGAGAGCATCAATGTCATAATCTATTCACTAAGAACGAGTGATTGACCCCTTAGATTTAATTTGGTCTATTAGACCCAAGACCCTAACTGCCGGGGACGTGGGTGGAAACAAACAACGTTGAGTCCGTGAGGAATGGAACGGCATCAGAATGAAGGCCGTGTTCGAGGTGAAGACGGAACCAAGGTATGCCGCGCTAATGGTCGTGACGGCGACGATAGGCACGTGTAGTGTAGCTGCCATTATGGGCGACAATATCACAGTGGCCGTCACGATCGCCGTAACAATCGGACTCGCCCTCGGCATCAAGACGCTCAAATACAAGTGGGGGGCAAGGACTAGTGCCACCGAAGAGCAAGAACGATACATCACAAGCCAAGAGAAAGAGCCCTGAAGCTGACTGAGACAAGAGATGATTCTCGGAAGCATCAACTGGCCACAGAAAGAAAAGGACAGGCAGTCCACGCTACGGATACAGGCGAGGTCCGGAGAGTGCGCGGGGCAGGCAAGCCCAGGCTTCGTGAAGGGAATTAAAGGGCAGGCGCACCCCCTCTCAAAGCAAACAAAAGGCCACGGAAAGAACGCAGACCCCACGGGCAGGCAGCCCTGAACTGACGGGTCCACGCAAGTCTCAGTCAAGCTAGAGCACAAGGGGAAGGACGGCACATGCAGCATCACCCCAACACCGCAGGCCCAGGCGAGGGCAACACACGGCAACTAACAACGAATGAACGCAAGAATGCCGCCAAGACGACGGCCCAACGCGTCAGGGGAAAGGCGCAACGTGGCCCCAAGGGTGGGGCTGAGGAGGTCCCAGAGGCAGAGGGCCCAAGAACGCCCTAAGGAAAGATCCAAAAGACAGACCACCCGCAAACGTACCCGGCCCTTCTCAAATCGAGCGCCAAGGCAGGGCGGCACGTGCACACTTGGGAGAGCAGCAAGCAAGCACTGCCAATCAGACGAATTGAAACGGCAGCGCCCCCAACGGGGGCAACGGCAGATACGAAGACGCCATGAGAGACGACAACACCGACGCAGGCAACGTTGTCGAAGATAGATGCCGCACTGGCAATACAGACACAGGCAACGTCAACAAGAATAGAGGCCGCACTGGCGACGGGGAAGGAAATCGTGTGGCATTCGTCGACATCGCCGAGCAACAACTCCAGGACATCAAACACTGCCTCGAGCAATGCAATCTTGGGGGCCCTGCTGCGTCATTCGTAGAGCTGCACGGCTTCAAGACGCTTGACGGCTTCTCCATCAGGAAGCCCAAAGACGCCAAAACAATGATCAGCATGTACAACAAAAACTGAGAGCCAGGGCAGCAGACCCTCGGCCTCGTGCCTATCAAGAAGCTGACAGGACCAATCTACCTAGCATTTGACGCGAAGCGAGCTGGGAAATCACTACGCAGGGGGGTGGTCACCCTGGACTCCATAACAAGGGCACTGGCCGACTATGAAGCATCAAAGAATGACAAGGACGTCACCAACGCAGAGGTGGACCCCGGGACTATCAACATTGAACATGGATATGTAAACTGGAAGCGAAAGTCATGGGTCCTAGCCAAGTTGGGGCGAGATTGGACTTCGCCAGCATACTGCACCCGAAAGCACAGGCGTGCACACGATTACCAGATGGCAGCGGGAGACAAACGAGAGGTACAGATCAGGAACCATCCCCTCAACGGCCCGGTGTTTGAGCGAGACAACAAACACGCTAATGACTTACATCCAGAAGTGGTGTATGAATCACAGCATCTACTCCTTCGTAATGGAGTTCGAGAAGAACAACAACGGAAGGGGGATGTGGCTCAAGATCATCGAGCTGTGCGAACGGACTGACAAGGTCAACAGCCGCTTATATCACAGGCGAATAACCTGACGTCGCTCGACCCTCAGACAGGGCTGATATGGGAATGGGAGTACGGAGGACTCCCATTCATGGATTACGCGCCGAAGCTTCAAGATGCCTTTGACATACAAGGAGGACTATCGCAGCGTCATCTGCAAGAGGACAAATACCCAACACTTCGTTGATTGGATGAGCAATGATCCCAATACGGTGATCACCATGGCAAAAGAGGAGGTCAAGGAAGACATGCTTGGCAATTTCATGACCGCCGTGACCCACCTTCAGACCAAGATATCCACCGATTACCCGCCGAGGAAGCATCGATCATGGAGAAGCCAACAACGGGGACGCAACCCCAGGTAGATATCGCAGGTGAACGGCCAACAGGGCCGAGGCGGATGAACTCTTGCGGCTCTACACGGGGAAGTGGCAAGGACCACGGATGTCTATCCTGAAGTTACTGCACATGTACCCATATGAGATGACGCACACCATCCTGGACCAAGACTACATGTGCCACATAACTGAAGAAAAGCACATCTACAGCCGCACCTACCAATGGCTGCACAAAGTATGCACCCAGTGGCGAGTCATGGGCATGAGTAACTGGGAGAACTTCCATCAGTCATTCCCACTACACACCATTGCAACAGAGCGGGCATGTGGCAACAGCGCCCGCGCAGCACGACTAGCAATCCTATACGAAGCAACAAGGATCATGTACTTCGTTAACACAGAGGATGCGCTCAAAGACTTCGACAACGCCGTCGCCTCATCGGGGACCCCACCTAGATTGAAGGATGGAGTAGAGGATTCATCGCAACGGATCTATCCCTGGGAAACGGACCGCCAGGGGCCCTAATAAATATTATCAAGAAGGTGCGAAGGGACCTAGAGGAAATGTGTGGTAGGCTCTTCATAGGAGACCACGTGTGGACCGACTTCCGACGCTTCGAGGGGCTCCGAGAAAGGGGCATAATTAACCAAGAAGGACCCCGAAGGAGGAGTGACAACATCCTTTCAGGCACGGCTGTGTTGCAAAACGAGGCGAACTACCAACTCAGGTCGGTCCTCATAAGTGAGAGAAAAGCCTGGAAGGATCGGCGCGAGGCTCAAATAGATGAAATCCTCAAAGAACAGAAAGAGGAAGGTTTTAATGGTCGTCGCTTCACCAGGAGGGAATTGAGAATGGATCCAACCCTAATACCCGACTTTCTACGATGGAGACTGGAACTACCACAGGTTCAGGGACAGGGACGACCTAAGAAACCAACCGCCTGAAGATGGCCAAGCGTAGAACAAGGACAGGGGACTTCCAAGGGACAACCAAGCAAGGGACGAAGGTTGGGGGCGCCAGAGACAGCTCCCACGCGGGATAGCTCGTGCAGTCTTCTATGCAGAGAGGGACTTCAATGCCCAGAGGGAAGGGTAGTTAAAACGATACGAGCTCCTCGCGTCCAACGAGGTTGACGGCCACTCATACCGCGCGGGGGCCAAATGAAGTATAACGGTAAAGGGAAGAACCACGAAGCTCGTACCCAATGATACAAACGGAAATGATCCAAGGCCCCGCACATCCTGTACGAGCATATCGAGACGAAATACCCAAGACAGATAGAATGAATAGTTGGGTTGGTAATTGAGAAGAGGGAAGCCCTCCCACAGAGAGCGGGAGGGACCGAGAGGGTTTAAGTGAGAGTGTACTAGTAGCGTAGCACCGACATCGGTGAGGACATCAATGTTATAATCTATTCACATAGGACGAGTGATTGACCCCTTTAGATTTGATTAGTTGTTCAACAGTCATAAGCTTGTGTTCCGATATGGATGGGAATCATTGACATGGCTCATAAAAGGGCCGTTCCAAATCTTCGAGGAGATCAGATGGGCAACTGTTACAACATGTTGCCTCTGGTCCAATTGATTTTGGCATCAGCAATGTGGCAACAGGAAATATACGAGTGTATCTGAGACGAGGGAACGGCCGATCGCAGAGTAGATAATTTAGTCTCCCTCCTCCATCAGAACTTGATTTTCTGGGGCAGACAGGCCGTTGGATATGCCTGCTTCAAACGCCTCGTGATCGGTGTCGATATTTGCCTTGGTCAAAACAAAAACAAAACAAAGCAATGCTCGTGTACTGCACCTGGCTAGTCAAATCAGGATGGGTCAAAAAGGTCACGCTCCTTTCGTGAAGGGACACACCAAGAACATCTGTGATCGTAACTTCAACCTTCTCAAGCGCTTCACGGTGAGCGAGGACATATGGACTGCTGATGATCTCGGTGTGGAATACTCGAGAAATAACGCCGAGAACATCACCAGGCATCGAAAAAGCTTAAGTAATTGGTTCTCGCCTGCGCAGAGATGTGTGTGCGAATAGATACCCGAGAGCTTGGAGCCTTACGTTCCTCCCGCGAGGGGGGTATGAGGTCTGCTTTATGGCAGCGGTCTCGGCGCGCTGGCTGGTACGCTCGAACGGAACAAAAAATAGACAACGCCCGTCTGCCTCCCAAGAATTCCCCGGGGGGAGGTTCTCACAGAGAGGACTGGAATCCTTCGGGATGTCCCAAGTACTGCTGTTCGGGAGTCCGCGTCAGTCAGTGAAGGTTCGGCATACCCGGGGTTCCTGTCCCATCATTCTCCACTATGGGTCCCCCCCCCCCCCCCCCCCCCACACACACACACACACCTACACGAGAAAGAACTCCGAGTACATTACTATTGAGAGAATTGATGGCAGTGTTTGGATGAGACGACGGGATGGTCTTTGATAATTACATCATGACATGCCAAGCGGGACAATCTTCTGCAACCATGAATTCACATTCAGCAACAGCACAGTATAAACGCTACTGTCAAAAAGAATAACGAGTCTTCTTGATGGCGATGAATTGCAAACGATAAGACCTTATGATTTGGACTTGCGTCCTGGTTCATGCCCCTTGGACGTTGCCCAATGCATATACATCGTATTACAATGGGTAGCTGAGCAAGTTGAGTCGCACGAGATTGGAAAACGAAGTCAAACTATCTTATGTGAACTGGTATGAACAATAAATTGTGTGTAATGGGGCCCTGACCCAAACCACACCCCTGTTCCAATGTCTGGT
>JALLPA010004215.1:0-11965 GCA_036939895.1 Thalassiosira exigua | reverse complement strand
GTCAGTGATCCATACATAATCAAAACATACATGAATGAGATACTAGTTTGGAATTGATCATCGGAATAATTCGAACAAAAAGGCATCATGCAAATCCTTTGACAGTTGATTTCTATATATGTATATCTCTAGAGTGATGGAGAGTGAGAAAGATTTTACACGATCAAGTTTGATACATAGGTTCATAGTATAGACCTGGGATGATAACACATCTATCTTTTCAACCCTAATCTAATATATGTATGCTATGCCTTACTTATTTTAATTGCACTTTTTGGAAGGGTTCAATCTTTCTATACTTTTCAAGTTGGAGCAACCATCTTTTATGAGGTAAAAAACACTCTTTTCCGCGACTTCTCCAACTCCACTTCAGTGGGGCTCCCAGTGTCAAACATACAACTGTCAACATTTTTTGGTCAATGAGATCTCAGTCAAATTTATTGTTTGTTGTGATGGTATTTTTACGCCGCACCACTGATTTTTGGCTGTGGTTCTGTTACTGCTTGGATATTGGGCATTTGATACTTTCAAACTAGTATCCAGTCAAATATCATGATGTTCTGAAACTGCAATATAATTTCAGCCAGTCTCAACCTTCCTGAACTGATCCCAAGATTCTACAAAGATTGGTCCACAATTCATCCTCTATGCATCTGTTTGTATGCTGAATTTGTCTACATTTTCGTTTGTTGACATGGGTCCTTCTCGGACTGCTCTTGACTATTCCAGCTCCAGAAGGGAGCTGAGGCCAGGTTCCATCTCCTTAGTAAGTCTGTATGTTGTAGCAACTGAACCTTCATGTATTGTTTTATCATAAACGTTTAGCAACTTGATTGAACGATTTACAATGGTCTTTACGTAATGAGATTTGATATGCGGTGATAGTAGTATGGTCACTATATTTTCATCACTCAACTCCAACGTCGGTTCTTGTGTTTCGTGTGGCAGCAGGCAGTCCTGTTTTGTTTTCGGACAATAAATATCTCCACAAATCTTGAGGCGATAATAGCAAAAATGAAAATAGCCATATATCAGGATCAGGGCCCCCCACAGAGGTTCCCGACCCCATCCATACACAGATGGCCTATGGGGATCAACCATGTAAGTTATGGGTGATTTCATCAATTCATCAACTATAAAGCGCCTTTACTACCCGTAGCTTCCGAACAGAGTGTCCATGTGCCCTAATAAAACGATAATGGATAAATCGGACCTTTTCCAAGAGATACGAGCTCTAGTTCTCTAAATAAATGCTAAAGCGTAGCTCGCAGGAGAAAGATAACTACCCACATTGCCTTAGGAAAGATAGGTACCTGGATGAAACACAGGGCGTTCCTGAAACTGCCCTAGAAAACGCAGGGCGTTATTTTTTAGAAAAAGAAGGCCCTTCCTTTTCTAATACGGTACCTACGGTCCATCTACCATCCATGTCATTCAGGCAGACCAAGATATTGTCATGACCGTCAACCATCATCCACCTCGCACCCGTCGCTTGGCCCCGTGCCCCGGTTCTCAACGTCTCCATACTTTTGACATCACATCTGATGCCCCTGACACAATGACCCCCCGTCACCGAACCCCTCAAATTGACCCACCCAGCACGCATTGTGTGTAGGTGCTGGCACTGGTGTGCACGAAGGAGGATGCGCTCGGCGCGACAGTAGCGGCAGCAATTTCCTCGTAAAACGACCGATGACGGATCTCTGACGCACCATCCCTACGCTCCCTCACGTCAGCTTCTTGCACAGTGGGTTGTACAGGCATAGGATGTGGTAGGAGATACGTAGTACTCTAAGTATAGCCACTATCCGTATACACCTACCCAGACCATGGTGATACAGGTAGCATAGGTTTATGAGTCCGTCTTTCTTTCCGTCTCGCCGCCGCGTTTTGCACCCGCGACGGCTCGACGGCGCTTCCTTTCGCGCGCCGCCAGCGGCTACACGGCCGACCGCCTCACGGTCGGTTCGCCGCTGCCTGCGCTGAGCAACACCGACCTCGGTGACGACGCCGTCGTGAGCTACCTCCGACGTCGCCGCTCCCCGTGGTCAACGCCCGCCTCGTTGACGACGCCGTGAGCTAACTCTGGCGTCGCCACCTCGGCGGACGGTCTTCTGCCCAACGGCCAGTGAGCTAACTCCACCCGTTGTCCAGAGGACGAATTTTATTTTGCAGAGGAAGGCGTATTGGGTCAGGTGCACGCCGTCGGGTGAGCTACCTCTCCGACGACGCGATCCAATGGCGTCTCCACGCTCCCGCCCTCCCCAGGACGGGACGTCCGACCTTCCCCCCGGCCTTAACGATGGCTCCGCCCCCCAGATCCATCAGGGGCCGGCCCCCACCCCACCCACCGCGCCCGCGGCGGCTCGAGCACAACCTCCGCTCACCAACCCCAACAATCCCACCACATCAACACGACAGCCCCCCTTGACCGGCGGGGATGCTGCCATCGAACATTTGGAGCCGGCGAATAACTTACTCCCGCGGGTCGCGACCATGACCGCGGGGGCCACCGACAGTAACGTCCGAAAGCCTGATGGGGATATCGAGGCTCAACCCGATGGGGAATATCGGGGATTGGGGGACGGCGCGCCTGAGTCTGACGCGCGCTCGACACGTCAAGGGGACGTGTCAGCATCCCCCGATCGAGGGACGAGGGGGCCTGGGGAGAACAGGCTTCCTGAGAATTTAGGGGATTCGGGGATTCAGGGGAACGACGGGGATTTGAACCTCTTGGGGACTTCAGGGGATAACATCAACAACACCAACAACAACAACACCCTTCCGGCTAATTTGGGAATTACCGTTGCCCAGGGGGGGCTCGATGCTGGAGGGGATTTGCAACGTGGGGGGGACGACATTTCGAGTACTTCGTCCACACGAGGGGGGACACATCAACCGCCAGCCCCTCGCCTCCCCACCTTGATTGGCGCTACCGCGACACGGGGGAATAGGATCGCGGCATTAACGCCACAGCGACGTCGGGCACCGGGTCCAGGAGGATTTAACTGGGGCTCGCCCGCGGGCAGCACACAAACTGTGTCGCCCTGGCCCATCCCAAGGGGGGGTCAGCGTTCGGAACCGACCTCTCCCCGGCGTCAGGCAGGCGTCCTTGGTACGGTGCAGGCTGCTTTTTGGAAATCAGAGCAACCACAGCTACATAGCCAACAGCCCGACCAAGGGGCGGTCCGCCAACCCGACGGGGAACAGCCACAGCCGCGACCACGGAATCTTGACTCCGCCCTTCGCGCTGCCACACAGCCGTTGGATGAGGTCAGATTGGGGATACGCTGCGACCAACTTGAGGCCCACGTTGTGGACGCACGTCGTGAGACCAGCTCTCTTGGATCCAGGATCGAATCCTTCATGGCAACCTTCCAAAAGAGCAAGAACACCACAATGCTCAGCTTGGATCTGGTGAAGGTCAATGTCGACACTGCGCTGAGGAATTCCGCAGAGTTGGACGCGGCGATGCGCAGTTCTAATGCTGCCCTCGACTCGGCTGTTGAGGAGTTGGGCAAAGCAAGTGCCACCCTCGCCTCCCGCTTGGACACCGTCTACGGTCAACTCGAGGGGATGAGCGACCGTCTCGATGGCAACGACGAGCAATTGCAGGAGATGTCGGGACAACTCTCCTCGTTGACCTCCGAGGTGGAGGCGGCGACCGCGGCCGTTCCCACGGAGGCCACGATTGATCACATCGCCACGAAATCCGCCGAGGTGGCCTTCAAACGCCACTGCACGCGTGCTCTGACGGACCAACAGGAGGAACTCGTCAATGAGATGAAGGGCGAAGCGGAGGGACTCGTCAGTGGGATAAAGGACAAGGTAGCTCAGGGACAGTCCGACTTTGCCGCAACGGCAGAACAAACGACAGCCACTTTCATCAACGTGGCTGGACGTTGGAAGGAGGAGAGGCGCACCGAGTTGGAGGACCTCAAGACCCGCCTTGTGGAGGATATTGGCCGGGACGCCGAGGAGGCGCGCAAGAAGATCATTGCAGCGAAGCGTTTCCGATCTTGGGGCGAAGCGGCGCCTGAACATCGTTCTGGGGATGGGGGCAGTTCTGTTCCACCTCCTCCACGGGATGACGCCACGAGCTCCGACGGACCACCAACCAATGGTGCTCCTCCCACCGGTGCCTATAACGTCCCGCCACCCGACTCCGTCCAGGATGCGACAATCGTTGGCGACAGGGCTATGAGCGAGGTCACCGCTTCCGAGCACGTTGCGGAGGCAGGGACTGAGGCCGCAACCGCTGAGCCTAGGGACACTGGGTCCAGGCCAGTGGGGATTACTAATGGCACAGCCGCAACAGCAGCCACGGGTGATGGATCGAGCACTACGACCGCCAATGATGGAACAAGCGCCAGGGCCAGGGAGCGGGCACCAGCCACCGAGCCGGAGGGGGATCACGTCAATGCAATCCCGACGAACCCCTACCTTCCCGCCCCCGTCAGCCCTACACAGCCAGCGACGAGTACCGCGACCATCACCATCGTCAAGAGGCACTTCAGGAAGAGATGGACCTCTGTGACTACCGCAACCGGGAGATTCGCTCACAGGCCCGTTCGGCTAGTGCCTCCAGGGACCAACGACGGTACACACAGGCGTCTCTTGAGGGATGTCGTCCGTTCCACGTTGACGCAGGATCTAGGGTGCACTCGACTGGCGACAGTAACGGGGTTCAGAACGTTGACACTGGCGCGTTCGGAACAGATTCTCGGGACTACACGGACGAGGACGATGGGGGACCGGAAGTGATCCGTGGAGGTGCCCCAGGGCCCAGCCCTCGCCATCCACGGTTCGCCAATGCGCGCCCGTATCCACCCTCGCACCAGCCTAACAGCACCTACCCGTCACAGCGGCGCCACCCTCAGCCTCGCCAACGTGCCCCACAGGATCGCCAGGTCCAGTTCGACTTCGGTGAGGGCGATCGCCGTTACGGCCAACATCTCTCAGCTAACGAGCTTCATGGTCAGTTGGAGGATGCTACGCCGCCTATGTTGGACTGGCTCGCGGGCCTACGAGGCAACGAGTGGGACGGGATCGACCTCCTCTCTACCTCCATCCTAAACGGTCTGACCATCCTCCCTGCTTATCATCAACCAATCATCCGCCACCACCAGGAAGTTCGCCGCCTGTGGGACCTACCAACGTACAGCCCTGTCGCCAAGTCGGCACCCAATGTGGAGGGAGCGTTGAAGCACAAGTGGCCAGCGCTCCAATCCACTTCAATCGAGGAATTTGTCAACTGGTATAACCTCGTGGCCACGCACTCTTACCGTTTCTGCATCTTCTTGCTTCGGATTGAGGCGGTGAATGGCAGACTTGGGGCCCTGGGCTTCTGCGGACCTGGAACCGGTCACACCCAGTATATGGCGATGGGCGAGGCACTGTTTGAAGTCCTCTCGTTGATCTTTGAGAACGAACGCGGCCGCATCGCCTCCCAAGTACGTCTCGTCAAGAACGGTTCTGGGAATGGCTACGAGCTCCTTTGGAAACTATGCCACACGGCCTTCCCCATCTTTGACAAGACGAG
Organism: Thalassiosira exigua; assembly: GCA_036939895.1. Lineage (NCBI taxonomy): Eukaryota > Bacillariophyta > Thalassiosirophyceae > Thalassiosirales > Thalassiosiraceae > Thalassiosira > Thalassiosira exigua. Next base: position 6,423 of record JALLPA010004215.1, on the reverse strand, counting down.
GCGTCTTCCCGACTCTGCTTGGCCGAAGTCAAACGACATCCTGGAATGGGCCGATCGTGTCAGGATGCACCAATCACTCCAGCACCATCGGGGCCTGGATCTGACCAAGGTCGAGCTCACCCGTGTATTCCTAACCAACATCCCTCATCGTCGATACGTCGAATACGCCTGGACGCTCCGCCTTCACCTCGACCAGACGGCGGCTTCGTTCCGTTCACCACACGATCCGCTTCCAGCGCACCTCCAACTTGATGCTCTCGCTGAGAATATCACGGATGTTTGCGACGGCGTTTCGCAGGACAGGGAGCTTGGACTTCTCCCGCGGGCACATCGACTACAGGCGTCAGACAGAGTTGATGAGGTCGATGAGGGGCAGTTTGGGATCGAAGAGGCGCCCCAATCCGTCCAAGGCATCGTCGTGAATCGAACTTTTGCTTCGGACCGTGAGGCCCCTGGCCGCCGAGGAGGACCTCCTGACCGCCAAGGGGGCCGCCCGAACGATAGAGGACGGGGACGTCGCGTTGAACCCGACAGCCGCAAGTCGGGTGAACGACGCAAGGCCGCGGGAGCCCCACGTCATCCGTACCCTTGTGCCGCTTGCGGCCGCTTCGGCCACCCTGCGGTACAGTGCGATCTTTGTGCAGCTTACCTCCACCTGTTGGGATACCTGAAGGACGCCTCCCCCGAGGAGCTTCGCACCAATTCGGACCGATGGCTAGAGAAGAACCAGCCTTGGCTCGAGGGCGAGCGCGACATACGCGGGAAACCTTGGCTCAACGGCAAACGCGATACCCCACAGTCAGTTGCGACTGGCTTCGTCCGCCATTTGAACATATCCCTCCCGGACCTAGCGGATCAGCTGGATTGGGACTTCTTCGCGGATAATGGGGATATCGCGGAAGGATCGGCGTTCCGACTTGAATCTGCTCGTGGGGACCCTTCGACGGCGGATGCTGCGGACGGTATGGTCCCGGACCATTGACGGGGACGGGGTCGGTCGAACGGTAGTATCCCTCGGCCACCCCCAGAACCGCCACCTCCGTCCCAGCGCCATAGCCCTTACCTCCCAGATCCTGCAGTGGAGACGGTGGAGGAGAATGAGGGCGTCCACTATACGGACCTCGCGACGAGCTCGGTACCTATCGACGAAATTCACCCTTCGGATGATGATGACTTGATAGAACACTTCGATTGCAAGATCGACCACCTCGATCGTGACTCTCCGTATCGATGGGCAGCTGGGGCCAAGGCCAAATCAGTTCATGGCCCGCCTGGCTCGCTCTTCGACGAGGCGCGCCCCCCATCCCCAACATCGGTTAGGGACTTCCCTATGGTAACCATTGAGGGCGTGGGCGACGACCTCCCGGACTTTCCCTACCTAACGTTGGACCCAGTCACCCCACCTGACGAACGGCAACGGAACTCCCTCGCAGAGGCGGTCGCAGACCTCCATGCTAACACGGTCAATCGCTTCCAGGCGACCGTCCGCCTCCTTGTCCAGAAGGACCATGTTACCTTCCGTCTCCAATCTACTTTTGCCGATGATGCCGGCCATCTCATGGACACCGGTGCTAACGTGAGCCTTGCCGCCGACGAGTCTAACCTCACGGACGTTAGAGAGATCCCTCCAGTAAAGATCGGGGTCGCCCTTGAGAACGCTCCGGAGACGACGTCGTACAGCACTAAGATGGGCTACATGCCCATCCGACGACTCGACGGCACCATCCATCGGCAGCCATTCCTGATCCACGCCGAAGCTTCGGAACCAATCATGTCGCCGGAGAGCATCCTTCAGGCCAGCCCGGATTTCCATCGCTTCGTCCAGACCGGCTTCAAGGACGACACGCCCGGAAATGTGGAATTCTTCGACTCTGATGATAACCTTTTACTCTCCTTGCCCCTGACCAAACGGAACGGCTTGTATTATTGGTCAAATGACACCTTCGCCCTCGCGGACAAACCAATCTTCCCGCGGGCCTCTCGCTTACGGTGCCAACCTACAGGCCTACCCACGGAGGACGCGAAGGTTATGAAGGCGAGACCAGCCCCGGTCGACCCCGCCAAACAGCTCGAATCGGAGCTTTGGGCGGCTCGTCTGGGATTCTGTGGAGAGTGGCAATTAGAGGTCATCCCTAAGAACGTCACGGGACTCCCGTCGACCTTCCACTTCCACCCTTTCAGGTTCATAGATCCCAAGGAGGAGGCTGCCATTCGACGGGGTCGCACGCGTAAGGAATCCACTCGCCTGCCGGAATGTGGACAACGTTTCTTTATGGACTTCGGCTTCATGCGAGCCTCTGCTGAGGACTACTCCAGTCCCGACCCTTCCAAAGACAGGGTTGTGGACTCCTTCGATGGCTTCTCTTCCTACCTGGTGGTTGTGGACGAGAAATCTCGTTTTGTCTGGGTCTTCTTGATGACCTCGAAGGAGCCCCCGATCGACGAAGTTTCAGCATTCTTGGACGTGTTTGGCCGCAAGAACGGGGGCCTTATCCGAACCGATCAGGGAGGGGAACTGGCGAAGTCGAAGGAGTTCACCACCGTCATGCAGAAGCGCCACGGCTACAAGGTGGAACCCACCGGCTCCGATAGTCCCTCGCAGAACGGCAGCGCTGAAACGATGAACGAAACCCTCGCGGTCATCGTCAGGACCCTGCTCTACGGCTCCGGCCTCCCCGCCCAGTACTGGAGCGCTGCACTCCTCCACGCGGTCTGGATCTACAACCGCAAAGTACACAGCGTGACGGGCATGACACCGTATGAAATGTGGTACAACGCCAAGCCGGACCTTCGCCGCCTGCGAATGTTCGGCTCACGTGTCTGTGTTCGGGAACCCGGCGCACGCCCAGCCAAGTTGGATCGCCATGATTACACCGGTATCTTCTTGGGTTTCACGGCCACCGACCAAAACATCCGCTACATTGATGTCGACTCGGGCGTTGTCAAGACAAGCCACCACGCCCGCTTTGACGAGGCTTGGTATCTGCAGCCTTCCCGCCCGCCAGCTGCACAACTTCTTTACGACCTCGGGTTGGCTGCTACGCAGGAAGAGATCCCTGCTCCAGCGCCAGAGAAGGGCAAGGAGGACAAGGCCCACTACCCTCCGGCGATCCCGGCCATCCCGTGTGTTACCCCAGCTGGGGCCAAGCAACTCATCCTTCCGCTCTCCCTCTCTACCCACCCGCCATCCGCGGCTGCAGCCTCGGTCAAAGCCTCGGACCCTTACGCGGGCACGGCCATCCGAAGGAAACACCTCCCTAAGGATGCGGCGGCAGTGAGAGACTACGACATCACGGCCGACAGTCTCCGCCAGATATATGTGTCGCCACACCCGTACCACGACGCATTCGAGGAGGACCTGCAACTCTTGCGCTTTCGTGTTGAGCACCCGGCTGCTGGCATGAGGTTCGAGACCGTCAACGGCAGGCTCATCTTACGGGACATGGACCGTGGAACACCCGGCGCCCGGATCGTGCGGTGGCGCTCGCGTCTCAAGGGGGCTTGGCTCCGCCAGATCGACGACATCGTGATCTCTTCCCTCGCGGACGTCCATGCCGCTATCAAGGAGCTCCGAGACACGAACAAGCCCGCCTGCACCCTTGTCTTCTCTCACCCCGAGATCCGTCACGGATTGACCAACGACGGCGTCCCCCAGGTCAACATTGACCAACTGAATCCGCGGCTCATGTTCCAACATCACCAACCACCCGGTGACATCCCCACCGTTCCGATTCAATCGAAGATCACCACAACGTTCGACGGCGATGTCTTTAACTACGTCAGTGTTGCAATGAGATTGACCCGAGGCCGTCTACTGAAGCAGGAGGATTGGTCGGAATGGGAAAGTTCGGAGTTCACCCAGTTGGATCAATACGATAAGCAAGGCATGTTCGGCGAACCCGTGCTCATGGAGTCTAAGGACTCGGTCTTCAACTTGGTCTGGACCTACGTCGTCAAAGAACTTGACAAGCGCAAGAAGGCTCGTTGCACTTGTGACGGTTCCACCCGCGCGGGCCAAGTCAGGGTCCTCGACTACACGTATGCGAACTGTGTCGACCAAACCAGCTCTAGGCTCTTCTACGCATGTGCCGCAGCTGAGGACCTTACTATTTTTGGGGCCGACGTTAGCAACGCCTTCGGTGAAGCACCACCTCCGAAGCAGGGGTTCTACATCCGCCCGGACAAGGCCGTCAGACACTGGTGGGTCCATCACAAGAAGCGACCACCTATTCCGGACGGCTGGGTCATACCCATCTTGGCAGCTATGCAGGGACATCCCGAAGCTGGTCGGTTATGGGAGAAGCACGCCGATGAGATCCTACGCAGCCTCGGCCTCGTCCCTACGACGCACGAGCCCTGCCTTTACTCGGGTCTCGTGGACGGCCATAGGGTAATCTTCAAACGCCAAGTCGACGATTTCGAGATCGCTGCACCGAACGAACGCATCGCCAACATCTTGTTCGACCGCATCGACGACAAGATCACATTCCCGCTCAAGCGCATGGGCCTTGTCGACATGTTCAACGGCCTCGACATCCTCCAAACACGAGACTACATTAAAGTCTATTGCCAAACCTACATCGAGCGCATTTCGGAGAAACATCTCTCCGCCTGGATGACTATCAAGGATGCCCCAGCAAACCCAACGCCTCTCCCTACTAACAACACGTTCCTCAAGAACTTCCTTTCGGCCGAGGGCGACAAGAACGAGAAGAAGCAGCGCGACCTTGCTACGAAGATGGGATTCGGCTACCGTAGCGGCATCGGCGAGCTCATCTACCCCTACATCACATGCCGCCCCGACCTTGCCTACGCCACAGTCCGTGCCTCCCAATACAGCGCCTGCCCTGCCGAAATCCACTACCACGGTGTCCGCCACATGCTGAAATACCTGTACCTGACACGGAATGACGGGATCTACTTTTGGCGCTCCCGCCCCAACGACAACCTCCCGGCTGTGGACCCACCCCGCATACACAGCAATGCCCATGACATCTTGGCCGACGGTCGACCTCATCATGATGCCATGGACCTCCACAGCTTCGTTGACTCAGATTGGGGCGCCTGCTTGAGGACACGTCGTTCATTTGGCGGCACTTGCCTACGGCTATCCGGAGGACCGGTCGCATACAAGGCCCATCTACAGAAGACCATCGCCGGGTCCTCTACACATGCTGAACTGATGGAAGCCGGCGACAGCGGTAAGATGCTCCTCTTCACGCGGAGCGTGATGTATGATCTTGGAGTTCCACAGGGAGCGGCTTCGCTCGTTTATGAGGACAACGACGCAACAACATCCATTAGCAACGCTCGCATCCCGTCTCCACGGACACGACACATTGACATCCGATACTTCACAATCTGCGAGTGGGTTGAACGAGACCTCTTGATGCTCCAAAGAATCGATACTACCCGCAACATGGCGGACACCTTCACAAAACAACTCGGCCCAATCCTGTTTAAGCGTCACACTGACTACGTCATGGGCCGAGTCCCACCCAGTTACTCTCCGTGCTATCGACACTTTATCACCTCTGTGCAGGAGAAGATTCAGGCTTCGCCTCCTTCTCTCCTTAAGGGGCACCCAGCCGCAGCAGCTGCTGCTCGACTATTTGCCTCTTGGTCACAGGTGGTGAACGTGCTCCACCCACCCATTCTGGGACTGTTGTACGATTCGATTTGATTTCGAATCGACCCCGGCGGTGCAATGCCAGTATTTCGAATTGAGAACCTAGAACCTTTTTTGGGAGAAGTCTCTCCGAGGACATTGGCACGCCCGGTAGTCCAGACCCTGGTCTGTCTCCACTTCGCCCTTGCGAACGAAGTGTGGGGGGGTGTGGTAGGAGATACGTAGTACTCTAACGATAGCCACTATCCGTATACACCTACCCAGACCATGGTGATACAGGTAGCATAAACGTTCTTCGGGGTCAGCAGCGATGGCTGAGGCGAGGAGACACTGGGGGTGGTCAGTAGGGCGGGAACTGCATCGCATGGATTGATGGAGATGATGGAGATGGAGTGGAGGCAGGTGGAGGCGCAGGACAAGGGGAAGCCTAGGGTTTTGTATCTATTGATTATTTAAATAACAAAACCAAGAACTACAGGGAAATTATGTTAAGTGTTCCAAATGAAATATCATATGAGTTCAAAACCCTGGTCTGATCTGCCATGATCACGTTGCGTCCACGATAAGTAAACGATAAAAACGCTTGAAAATAATGTTGGTTAATTTTGTTTTAAGTATTGATAACCCCTTCAACACGTTTAATACGTAACAAATATCCCCCAACAATATTTTATCTCTATTATTGATCCCTCAAATCAATATCTACAGTAAATAGTAATGTCCCTAAAAGGTAACGATGTCGGTTCGTGAGGGGGCCAATTGACTGAATTCATTCACACTTACCCTCGCATTTG
>JALLPA010004212.1:0-11082 GCA_036939895.1 Thalassiosira exigua | reverse complement strand
ATTCAAAATATCTCTTAAAATGGCCCGTCTCTAAAAAAAGTCCTTCCTCTACATGTAGCTATTTACACCACGGATATAAAGAGAACACGGGAGCCATGACACAAGTTTTGGCGGGAACAATTCGTACGTGGTTTAGTATTAAGTTCTACGTAAAATAGTACCATAATAATAATAATGATGTTACACATTTAGTTACACTTAGGAGCTGTAATTATAAGTGTGGCGACACCATACTAATTCATGAAGTTTCCATATTATTTTGAAATTGTCATAAAAAAGAAACTTTTACAAGTTCCGACATGTTTTTGAACATCTAAACCAACTTCTTCTCTCTTCTACACACTCTAAAAGTGCTATAAGGGTTTAAGCATGAAGTTTCGGCTTTGAAGTCTGTCATTTATGCAAGGTGGGTCCCACATGGGTGGAGCCCACTTCAGGCACAAAATATGCCCACTAAATCTGTTGCACTACTAGCATCCCTCTCTCTAGAGCTGGATGGAGCGAATCACTAATCACGAGCGAGCTCAACTCATCCTGTACCACACACAGCAGATCATCTATTCTGCCTTCTCCAGCCCCCCGCACCTTTCTCCTCCGCCGCTGACCCCATGACTGAGACGTCGCCTTGTCTCGCTGCCATCGTCGCGCCTCCGAATCGCCATCGTCAAGCACGGAGATGCATTTTGAGGGCTAGAAACATCAGAGACGACCTGACATCGGCTCGATTTCGCCCACCTGCANGTCAGAGTAGTAATCCAACACTGATGAAGAGAGATCGAAAGCTGCACTCGCCTGCGGCTTTGGAGGATACACCAGATTGCTAATTCAGTAGCAATTGAACTTTGGAGTAGAATCGTCTAGACTTATTAATATCAAAATTAGCATGCCCGACGGTTCTTTCTTTGCCATCGACGGGAATGCGCTCACAGAGCCAGTCACCAAGGTTTGCGCAGCTGCACATGCGGCGATTCCGTCGCCAACCCCTTGGCGCCGCAAGACTCATTCGTCCTCGTCGAATGCTTTAGATCCCGCCTTGTTCCAAGGCGCAAGCATGCAACTTGGATCTTTGACCCGAACATGTCGTGTCACCCAAAGCGATCTTCCTTGTGAGTGTGACGGCACTGGCACCACCGTCAAGTGGTTCGTCCAGAACCAGAAGAGCCTCATCCAGTTTGTTGCTGGGGACGTTGCAATGACGAGGACCTTCACCTTCGTCCAAGGCGAGGAAGCTGTGGCCAGCATCGTTCACAAGGCCGAGGAGCAAGACACGATGGTTGTCTCGACACTTGCCAATCTTGTCTTGCCTCACAAGGTCCTGCAGATGTAAGAGCTGTTGCCCGAAAGAGGGACAACCCCATCATCGTTGTTCCGAATGTCATGACCTCTGAGAGCACCATGATAAGTACCGGCCTCTTCCTCAGGAAGGACGCCATCTTCGTACCCCGCGGTCAAGCCATGTGGAGTCCTCCGGCAGGAAAGCGCGGGTGCATTATACTCACCGTGACCCGTCTCCATCCTCGCCTTGACTGACGGGGGGGGGGGGATCATACAACGTCATCAACAACCCCGTGAGGCATCTGAGGCGGTGAAGGAGTGGGATCATGTCGTGGCTGTGTTCTGCCAGGGGGCATAATGGCAGTTCGAGAGGTGGTACCACCCGGATCCCGTGGAACTCTTCTCGTGCACATTCGGGTTCTACATGGGGCTGAAAGGAGCATCAGTCCCCGAGGAGCTGAGGGGATTTGAACATCAAGATTGGAAGGGTGAGCCAGGATGATAGGAGGTTGGACAGCACCTGCCTGGCGAGCTTCTGGAATCAATTAGAGAAAATCATGACTGTACGAAAACAAGAGTTCATGGGACCGTATGGAAATAAACACGATTCCGGCTATCGCTAGTCACGCCACCGCATTCAGATGTTGCGGTTGTAGCAATCTCAATATGAGTACTTCATAAGTATATTTGATGCCAGCTTCATGTGCAGAGTGGATGCGGCCCGCAGCTGTGAAAGGTACGGGGCGGATCCCTCGTGCTTGTAGATGGAGTGCGCAATCTTGTGCAGGGCGTTGACCAGGTTGGTCTTCAAAGCCCACAGTGTTGCATACATAGGGTGGACTTCGATCTTTTTGTTGCCACTGATGATCTGGTGGACTGCCTCGGGAGAGATCTTCATGGTGGCGCCTGCAGGGAGAACCGTTGACGATTTCGGTGGTCCTCAGGGCGCATACCTCGGTACTATTCGAAAAGGAAATTCAGACGACAGTTGAAGCTATTTGTGCTTAGACAGCAGTGTTGCATCTGATGTTGTCTGAAAAGTATGAGCAATCTGTGTGATTGCTCTCTACCTATGAGGAGGTCTTCATTCACGCGATAGAGGCCTTCATCCATGGATTTTCGAAGAATACCCAAGAGGAATTGAAATGGGATTGGATGGCTGATTATTGATCTGCCAAGTGGAAGTATGGGGAAAATGTGTGCCCCAGCGTGGGCACATAGGTTTGCCCCCCATATACTTCCAACATGGAGGATAGTTTTGTTTATTCATAAAATATATTGATTCCTGTGTGCAATAGTTTTTTTTCTCGATGAATGAGTCAGGTACTATTCATGTGCTTGACCTAAGTTCAAAACACATCTCCTTACATTGGGAATGCACGGCAACATCCACGGCAAAGTTCAGAGACCTTATAACTGAACTGGTTTCTACGTATCTAGCATGGACACTTTTGTCACAAAATTTTTAGTTAGCAAAATAGTATTCAATGTCCGAAGGTGGACAAGGAATGGCGGACGACAGGCAAAGAATGAAGAGCAACCGCTGACTGACTGGCCGATCATCATCGCCATGCCATTTGTTGCCACCGTCCTTCACATTTTTTGCCTTCTGTGCCTGCCCTGTCATCTTCCGTTCTCTCTCTCTGTCGTTGTTTTTGCCGTTGAGTCACTGTCACCATTCCCGTGTTCGCATTCACCTGTGAGGTTGAACTACATGGAAGCTCTTCATTGGGTCACCTACTGGAAAGCAAGCAATCGATCAATCGAGAAGAGGATGGAAAGGATTTCTACCTCACCAATTATTTGTGCATGACAACACGAAGGAAAGTGCCGACACTTACGTCAAAAAATATTTGTGGTGATTAATGCAGATTTTATCACTTTATAGAAGGACCCTTGTCCTCACCTTGTGCTAGAATCATTGGAGAAAGAAGAGACATGAACTAAGTTTACTTTTCCTGCATTGCACCAAAAGACAGACCACTATGAATGGGGCTTCTTGCACAATAAATACAACTTGATAATTCATAGTTATTCTAGGCTTAATTCAAAAGACTCTGCAAATTCATAACAGGCCAGGAATCAGGAATCCTGATGATTCCCATTGCCACTGCCCAGACACCAGACACTGCTGCCATATCTGATTTAGCGGCCTGCTTCTTCGACACCCTCTTCATTTTAACTACCGTCAAGAAACAAAAGAACATTTGGAATTATTATCTCTGCCCCACAAACCACTCGAGAACTTTCCCTCGTTTCTCTCCGTCTTTTTCGTGTAATGGGAGTTGCTGTCAACTTTCGCTCATTGTCGATGGTTGCTTTCAACAGCGCCAGCTCAAGGCACGTTGTTGCGTCGACCATTTTGACATTGATAATCATATTTCGGATCAGCCGCAACTTTTCTTCCTGTGTACAAGCTTGTTGACCAAGGATTTCGTTAATTTTGTCCTCCACTTCTGCGAGGAAGCGTTTGCTCTGACCAAAATTCCCAGAAACGACAGTTCGTTTGACGCCTCCGTCTGCACTGGGAATCAATGTGTCTTCTGCCAAAGCACAACTGGGTTCATCTCCCCATTCGATGACGAATGCATTTGGGGGGATTTCGATGCCGCCCAAAGAGGTGCATTCATTGAATGCTCCTTCCCCAACATGATGGACTCCCTGACCAAAGAGTACAGCTCTCAACGACCCGCAACACATGAATGCCCCCTCGCCAATGGCCATGAGAGTAGGTGGAACGGTCAGGATTTCCAATGCTTCACAGTTTGAGAATGCACACCTTCCAATTTTGGACACGTTGCTGAGATCAACCCTCTCCAACCCAACGCAAGAGCAAAATGCTTTGTCGCCGATTTCAATGACAGTGGGCGGAAGGCGTAGGTTTACCAATGACTGACAACTATAAAATGCCTCAATTCCAATTTTGGACACGTTGCTGAGATCAACCATCTCCAACCCAATGCAATTGGAAAATGCGTTGTCACCGATTTCAATGACAGTGGGCGGAAGGCGTAGGTTTACCAATGACTGACAATTATAGAATGAGCACCATCCAATTTTGGTCACGTTGCCGAGATCCACCCTCTCCAACCCCAAGCAATCGAAAAATGCGTCTTTGCCGATTTCAATGACAGTGGGTGGGAGGCGTAGATTTGCCAATGAGCGACATTCCAGGAATGCGCACTCTCCAATTCTGGTCACGTTGCCGAGATCCACCTCTTGCAAGTTGGGGCATCCTGAAAAGGCAAAATTTCTGACCTTGGTGACGCTCGGCGCCATCCGAACGCGAAAGATATCCTCCCGACCGCGGAAACCCTCCGCCCCCGTGTAGATGGTCCACTGCGCTTCCATGCTTCGTTTCGGACGAAGAAAGCTATCAGATGCTACTCATAGCTCATAGCCCATAGCCGCGGAGGCGATACGGCACGCCCGAGCCGAGGGGGTCGGTGCCCGGCGACGGTCTTTCTCGTTCATCAGTTATGTCCCATGCCCATGCCCTTTTGGGTGGAGCGTTTTAGTGGTGTGCGGGGGGCGTTGGCTGTTGTTGGTTTTTTCGGCCTCTATCTACTTTCGTGGAAACGTTGTTTTAGGACAACTCACACGAGCTTACTAAAATTCAAGAAAAGTATTTTCGCTGATGGTTTTACGCTTCTACCCGCTCTTTATGCCCGCTATTTCCGCTCACCGACGTCCAAAGCCTGTGGTTGAAGGCTGGCGCTGGGAGCCGCCCCTGGCCGCCGCTTCCGCAGCGCCGCCACCTACCCGCGCCCATGCGGTGCACCTGCGCCCCCCATCCCCGGGTGGACCTTCCCCCCTCCCTCCTCTTCGCCGAGGGGGGAGCCTCCGCCGCCGTCGCCGTCGGACGGTGCGACGGAGGACGGGCCGACGACGTCGACGCCTCCTCCTCCTCCCTCCGGCGTCGAATCAGGGACGAGATCCGCTCCGCGTGCCGCTCTCACGGATGCTTTCACCTCGCCGTCGACCTCTCGACCGACCTCTCGGACGACGCCGCGGAGGAATGCCGCAGCCGCCGTCCGCCTCGTCCTTTGCAATTCCTCGCGAAGTCCGGCGCGGAAGTCGAGGACGAGATCGAGGCGCTGTTCTCCCCGCAGTTCCTGGAGGAGGTCGTCTCGAGGCGACCGACGGGGGCGGCGGAAGGCTGGGAGGAAATCTGCGACGGAGGACAGATCGAGGTCCTTTCCCCCGACGGCGCGACGACGACCGCGACGTTTCGAGGCCGGATGGCGGAGAGCGGAGACGCCGAGGGAGCCGTCGCAGAGCCCAAGCTGTCCTGGGAGTTCCGACGATGCCTCGGCGGCGGCGGCGGCGGCGGAGGCGGCGACGACGACGAGGACGACGGCGGCGAGGAAGAGCGGCGGAAGTCTCGCTCGGGCGACAAACCCAACGAGACGTGCACGCACGACCGTGCTGCTCCAAAGCGAACTTTGACCGCTCTCGTCTCGAACGGGGTCCACGACTACGCTCAAGCGGCCGACCAAAAGGCCGCGTTGGACTTGCTCAACGATCTTTGCATTCCGTACTCGGTCGTCGACGGAATGGATCCGTCGCAGAAAGATCGACGAGACGAATTGTTCGCGATCAGCGGAATCCGAGGCAATTACCCGCAATTCTTTTCGTCCACTGACGGTGGAGATGAAGATAGGTACCTTGGAAATTACGATTGGTTGAATGGCCTCGGGGACCTCCCAGCGGCTTTGTACGACCAGGGTCTTTCTGCCGCAGCTGAAACGATCGGTCCTTCGCCAAACGCGGGCGACGATCGCGGCGACCGCACTAGGCCACGTGGTCCTGACATTCTAACACCTGGCGAAACTGGACCGTCCGCCAAGGCGCGTTTGACCGTCCTCGTCTCGAAGGGCGTCCATGACTGCACTCAAGCGGCCGACCAAAAAGCCGCGTTGAACCTACTCGACGATCTTCGCATTTCATACTCGGTCGTGGATGGAATGGATCCGTCGCAGCGAGATCGAAGGGACGAATTGTTCGCCGTCAGCGGCGTCCGGGGCAACTACCCGCAGATTTTTTCGTCCACGGAAGCCGGAGACGGCTACCTCGGGAGTTACGAGTGGCTGAACGCCCTGCAAACGGAGGCGTCGGAACAGCTCGCTCGCAAGACGCGTGGGACGTGGCGATCTCTGCCCGCGTGGACCGAGGCCCTGCGCTCGGCGGCGTCGACGGTCGTCTCCCTCCTGGGCGTACCGCCGGGGGTCGTGCTGCGAGAGGGTTCCTGCCGCTGCCTCGGCGGCGACGGCGAGGGGTGCAACGTCGACCTCCTCCGCGCCTTCCGCTACGACGCCGTACCGCCCCCGCAATGCGGCGACCTCGACCAAGAAGGAGGCAGCGAGGAGTCTGCGGAGGAGCCGACGTTGGGATCGTCGGCGCACACCGACTGGGGCACGCTGACGGTGGTGTGGCAAGATGCCAAGGGCGGATTGCAGACGTGGTGTCATGAATGCCAGAGGTGGTCCGACGTCGACGCCTCTCCGCCGGGCGGCGACGGCGACGAAACCGTAGGCGCTCAGGGCGACGACGGAAAAGTCGGTCTGTTCGTGCACGTGGGGGACTTCCTCAGCCTGGCGACGATGAGGAGCGACGACGACTGCGATGGCGGCGGCGGCAACGGGGGCGGAGGAGGGAGGATCCCCGCGTGGCCCTCGCCGCGCCATCGCCTCCTGTGCCCCGTCTCGACGGGCGAAGGGGACGACGAGGTGGGTGGGTGCAGAAGATCTCTCGTGTACTTCGCGTACCCTCCCCCGGGGATCTCGCTGGAGGACGCGCGGAAAGTCGTGGCGCCGCTCGCACACGGCGACGGCCTCGTTGCGGCGGTCGAATCGGGCGGCGATTGCAAAGGCGGCATCTACGGCCGTTACAGCCTGCTCCACGACCAATCGGCCGCTGTGGGGACGAAGAACGGCCTCGATGCGGACCGCATCAGCCATAGAACGCACGAACGAATCAAGAACGTGCCGTTCGACGAGGTGGTCCGGGAGAAGTGGAGTCAGGTGCAACGAGGAGCCGCGTAGCTTGTTTCGGTCTTGGACGAGAGAAAGGAAAACCTTCCAAGGAGGGCTTGGTCTTCGGGTTCCCCGCCCACGTGACCCCGGCGAACCCCCAGAGAGGGCGTTGGGTGACGCAGGAGAAGGGTCCCCCATCGTTCCTCTCATCTTTGGTTAACTTCCTCGTCGGACTTCGGAGACTGCCGGAGTCATCTTCGACTAGGATGGGCCTCCCGGGCCGGGGAACGATGGGCCAAAGAACGGGGGACGCGTTTCCGGAGAGTCGGCGCAAAGTGCGCGGACGAGATTCGACTCCCCAGGGCCCGGCCCTGAGTTCGGACTCGGGGGATGCCGCAATTGCGTTCGTAGGGCCGCGACAACTAGCGACCAGTGCACGACAAGGCAGGGGAGGTTGGCGTGACCAAAACATGTGCACCCCAGATTGGACTGCAGGAGCCATCGATTTTGGACTAGCGGCGGCTGCCGCGAAAGATGACGGCGATGCAGAATCGACAACCAAGCCCGAGGCTGCATCGATCGATGTAGAACTGGTTGATGGTGCATCGGAACCCGACTCGTAGAGTCGCAAATATGATATTTATTGAAGTCTCATTTGAATAGATTGGTCTCGACACTCTTACACAAGTACTCATTTCACTTTTTGTGTCGCCCATAACCACGATAAGTTGTCAACTCTACCAAAACCTAGGGGTGACCGATGCCAAGCTTTCCATACTCCTAAATGACAACCAGTCTGGTGCACCACGAGTGGATCGCCGGTACCTGAAGTAGGGGTGGCTAAAGTCCTTCCTCAAGTCATGCTCTCCGTGAGCAAAGGTACAATCCACGCCGCGGCGACAACTGCGACCCATGTAAAACCTGCACAAGCTCGTCCTGTACTGCCCGCGGGCCTGTAGAAATGATCTCCACTTCCGTTGGATGCAAGATGCTGCGTTTTTCAGACGAAACAATTCCTCGCAATGCGGGTTTAGACTCAGACTCTCTGCCTTCGGAAGGGCACATGCTGCCAGGAGCTGAAGCTTCAATGGGGATTCGGGGAAGTGCGTTTTTTTTAATTCCTTCATGCCTTCCCGCACCTTTGGACATGGGCAACTTGCGCCTCTCATGTAGTCAACTTCGCGGCATTTGGCGTAATGTTCCTTTGCAGGGCCAGTTAAATACGCGTTGATCAACCTTTCCTTGTCCTCTTTGCTCCATTTTCTGCACAGTACCAAAGGGCACTCGTCTCCTCGCCGGCACTTCATGAAGTGCCGCGTCAAGATAAGCCCCTCCAGCATATGTCGAACCTTATCGCGTTGCGATTCCATATCTTCTTTCGTCCTCGGCACCACGGTAGCACCAAAAGGCACCAAACATGCCCCTTGATGATGTCGTGGGTGCTCGCTCGGGAGTGCTCCTTCAGGAGGGAGGACACCCCCACCCAATACTATGTCTACCGCTGCGCCCCAGGAGGACAGGGATGGCACTGCTCCCGCGCAGCGGAAGACCTCAAAAGGAATAATGTGGCTCGCGGAAAAATCGAGAAATTCACCTACTTACACAAACTTCCCCTCAATCACTTTTGGGGCACCTAAAGCGCTCGGAGCACCTCTCAGATCCCAGATGCACAAGTAATGCACCATGGTAAAATAGCTCCCATAGTCCCTCGTCTCCAGCGGTGTCTCTGCCGGGCCGCAGCCGATGACCATCTATTGGGACCCCGTCGGACACGTTTCTAAGGGGGGGCGCCGGTCGTGGTAACGCGCGGGCGTGCGCCGCAGTCTCAGAACCCCTATCACTGTGCACGTGTATCGCACGCCAAACATGTGAGATTAAGATAGGTTCGAAGGCCATATCATGGTGGCCTTCGTCGCAGTCCTGGCAGCGGCCTCGTCCGCCTTCGCCACGAGCAACAACGGCCACGCCCCGCCGTCAGCCCTTCGGTTGTCGCGGCGAGGACTGTCGGCGACGGCGAAGGGCGACGATTCCTCGGGGCCGAGCCATCAAACCTGCTGACCCTCCGCACGAACGACGCCGGCGTCCGCGGCGTGTTCCTCAACGACGCGGTAGCCGAGAACGATATAATTCTAAGCATGCCGCTGGATGCGTGCATGAGAGACGACGAGCCCCCGTCCTGGCTGCGGCAATCTCCGTCTAAAGTCGAGGAGCGAGATGCTTACTCCGTCTCGGTCGAGGGCTGGGTGACACGGCTCGCTGCCAGCTTGTTAGATACCATGCAGAATCGAGAGGAGAGATCCGAGGCGGTCCGCGCGTGGCTGGATCTCCTGCCGACGGACTTGCGGGAGGCCCTGCCGGTGCACTGGGACGAGGCCGACGTCGCCCGCGCCGGGTCGAGGGCGCTCGAGGTTGCGAGTCAAGCGATGGATCGCCGTACATTCGCGTCCTGGCTCCGATATTCGACATGATCAACCACGATCGGGAGCACAACGCCGAGTTCTTCCGGGAGGGCGACCGAGTGGTGGTCCACGCGAAAAGGGACATGGAAGAGGGCGAGGAAATATACATCAACTACGGCCAGTCGACGATTCCGGCGTGGAGGTGCCTCTTCTCGTACGGGTTCGTGCCTCCGTCGGAGAATGTCTACGAGGATGATGCAGCTGAGGTGGTCTTAGATGACATGATGGTCGTCGAGGTGGGGCCAACAGAGATCCCTTACGAGCTCGTGCAGTACGAGGCTAAACAACTAGGGCTGGACCAAGGCGAGGACGTTGAATTTACTCCCGAAACCGGGCAGAGGATCGTTGACAGGGTGGCGGCCGCGGCGAAGCTACTGGAGACAGTCCATGACAGCGGCAATGATAGCTATGTTTCTCGGTTTGTAGATAGCCTGAGGGAATCGAATCGACGAACGCTATTGGCCTGCGCCGGAGGCCTCAGAGAATTCTTGGAGGAGATGTGATCACCATTACACCTAATCGAAACCGGTGTCTGGTCAATAATACTTCGCGGCACTGTCTAACCTCGTATGCAAACATTGACCATTAATGTAGAGGGTATCGTATTGGCGTGCATGTATGACTGCACCACATAGTGCTGTATTCCTGTGAAACTTCGGCTGGGAACATGGGCGAAGAACAGCTTTCTGGTAAACCTTTCGACTGTTACAAGTATATGCCTTATTGTGACGTAAAACTTGCGCACAGTGAAAATGGAAGGTTGGATCTGCCTCGGTCGAGAAGTCCCGTCGGCTTGCTCTGGCGATTTGGTACGTCGTCGACCCTAAGCTGGAGGAGTACGTCCTGCCCTTTCAAAAGCAGATCATGGAATCAACGGATAATGGAAGCAACGACAGGGCGAAGCCAAGGAAACGTCACGATCCGAAGGATCCCGACGCGCCGACGGAGCTGTTCGTGTTGCCCATGCCTAACAAAGTCAACCCAGACTCCCTATTGGATGTGGGCTCCTACCTGACCACAGAGACGGAGCGCAATCCAGTTTGGAAGCTTCTCAAAGGCGGATCCGATCGGTTGCTCCTCCTGTTCAAAGACCACACGGCCATGATCTCATTGGAGTTCAATGGGGCGTTGGACAAGCCTTGCTGATGTACACGGAGTTAACAGACATTGTGCGCATCGACATGCAGAGCACCCCAGCGCTGCCACACCGCCACACCGCCACGCCGCCGTCGTACAGCGGGCGTCACCTCGTCGATCTATGACAAGTGTATCTTTGCCAATATCGCCTCGGCGACGTATGAGAGGCATGTATGTTCATATGTTGTCCTCAGCGCTACTACGATCGGCACCACAGAAATGCATGAGTTTCCATT
>JALLPA010004187.1:0-11859 GCA_036939895.1 Thalassiosira exigua | reverse complement strand
TCCCCCCCCCCCCCCCCCTCCCTCTCTCGCGACGCAGGCGCCGTCTCCACCATGGACACCTCCGGCGCCCCCGCCCCCCCCGCCGGCTCCCTCCCCCCCGGCTCGAACAAGCTCGAGAACCTCCCCCAGATGGTGGCGGGCGTCATGGGGAACGACCCCGCCGTCCAGACCGAGTGCACCACCCAGTTTCGCCGCCTGTTGTCGATCGAGAAGAACCCTCCCATCCAGCAGGTCATCGACTCCGGCGTGGTGCCGAGGTTCGTGGAGTTCTTGCAGAGGGACGACAACCCCGCGCTGCAGTTCGAGGCGGCGTGGGCGCTGACGAACATTGCCAGCGGGACGAGCGAGCACACCAAGGTGGTCATGGAGGTGGGGGCCGTGCCCATCTTCGTCCGGCTCCTGCTGAGCCCCAACGACGACGTGCGGGAGCAGGCCGTCTGGGCGTTGGGGAACATCGCGGGCGATTCCCCCCCCTGCCGCGACCTCGTCCTCCAGGCCGGGGCGATGCAGCCGCTCCTCCAGCAGCTCCACCAGGGATCCAAGCTCAGCATGCTCCGCAACGCCACGTGGACGCTCTCGAACTTCTGCCGCGGGAAGCCCCAGCCGGACTTCGGGCTGGTCCGCCACAGCCTCGCCACCCTGAGCCAGCTCATCTTCAGCCCCGACGAGGAGGTCTTGACGGACGCGTGCTGGGCGCTGAGCTACCTCAGCGACGGTCCCAACGAGAAGATCCAGGCGGTCATCGAGGCGGGAGTTTGCAGGCGCCTCGTGGAGTTGCTGCTCAACCCCAGCCCCGCGGTGCAGACGCCCGCGCTGAGGACGGTGGGGAACATCGTCACGGGAGACGACCTGCAGACCCAGTTCGTGATCAACAACAACGCGCTGCCCTGCCTCCTCGCCTTGCTCTCGAGCCCCAAGAAGGGCATCCGCAAGGAGGCGTGCTGGACCGTCTCGAACATCACCGCCGGGAACAAGGATCAGATCCAGGCCGTGATCGACAACAACATCGTCCCTCCGTTGATCCAGCTGCTGACGAACGCGGAATTCGACATTAGGAAGGAGGCGGCGTGGGCCATCTCGAACGCGACGAGCGGGGGCAGTCCTCCCCAGATCAAGTTCCTGGTCCAGCAGGGGTGCATCCGCCCGCTGTGCGATTTGCTGACGGTGAACGACGTGAAAATAGTGACCATCGCGTTGGAGGGGTTGGAGAACGTGAGTTTCGTTCGATGATTTTTGCGAGAGGCGTCAACATCTCGATGGGGGAGGGGGGTGTGCACGCGGGGTCCGTCGAGGTTTCCGTGGTGCCGCGGGTTGTTTTGATGTCTTTGGCTTCGCGACTGGGCTGGGGCATGGTGGATGGACATCACTGCAGAGTTGTAGGTTCTTTTGGAATTGGGGGGAATAATTTTTTGGGGGGGCACTTAATCTTGAAAGCGACGATATCCTGAACGTGACGCGGGAATTCCGGGGAAGGGGCCGCTTTCGAGACAGGGGATCGTAGAGGTTGTCGTCGCGTCGCGAATTGTGTCGATGCCTTTGGTTTCGTGACTTCAGCGGAGTATGGTGGATGGGATGACTGCAGAGTTATAGGGTTTAAGAAAGCGCTATCGGTAATGTGCCGCGAGCATTTCGGGGAAAGGAATCGCTTTTGAGATTTCTATCTGTTGATATGAGCGGTGGCTCGTTTTCCTGGGCTTGGAAGCTTGGGGGAAGGTCCCTTGGGAATAGGTCTCTTGGAATTAGACAGTTGCGGCTTTGGGCTAGGGGGGGGGGGGGGGGGGGGGTCTCGCTCTTGGAGAAGTTCTATCCTTACCAGACATTCTGGTTGAGATATCGGCTGCCCCTGCTGCTGCTGCTGCTGCTTGGGTGGCAATTTTTGGGACTCGAGGTCCTGTCGATGGTTGAGATTTAGGTGGCTTTGGGGAGAAAGGGGGATTTTCATGTGAAGAATTGACGATGATTTGGGGGCGATGTGCTGTCCCTGGTTTCGCGTACGCTGGTCAGGTGCTGACTGTTTTCACATTTCACATCCCTCACCCTTCATCCTGCCATCCACCAGATTCTTAAGGTGGGCGAGGACGAATCTGTTTCCACCGGCTCCCACAATCAGATGTCCACCTACGTCGCCGAAGCCGAAGGGCTCAACAAGATCGAGGAATTGCAGCAGCACTCCAACAACGATATCTACGAGAAATGCATCAAGATCCTCGAGACATACTTCGGCGTTGACGAGGAGGAGGAAATGGCCAACATAGCGCCGGAGACGGCCGAGGGGGGTGGCCAATTTGCGTTCTCGGCGCCGACTCAGGGTATGGACGATGGGAATGGTGGGTCGGCGCCGGCGTTCGACTTCTCGGGTTAAATTGGCCGGGAATGTGCGAGCCGTCGGTTAGCAGCTGGCTGCATCGCACCTCACCATGTTGGAGATTCTATGCTAGCTGGGGGCGATTCTTCTTGCCCCGGCTTCCATACAACCTCACAATGCTAGCCTGCTATGAGCAGAGCTTTGCAAAATGCCAAATGGATGATGCAAGCCATTCCTTTGAATTTCCAGGGGTGAATTGGTACAAGTCTCTGGTGTTGAAAAATGATGACTCTCATCCTTTTTCAATTCCACAGTGGAAGTACAATCCCCCAACTAATGGGGATGGGAGTTGAGCAGATTCGAGGCATCAAACGCAAATTAATGAAAGCCACTGCGGTCTCGAGCTGTGAATCACCTCGCACCTTAAGCCCACACTGCGCTCTTCCATCATTTGCACGTGTTCATTTTTGGAGTGTCGTCGGAGATGGACGGTAATTGATTACTAGGTAGCATGGCATCGCTAGTTTCTTGAGTGGAGAGGTGTCAGGAAGATAAAATTATTTCGTTTACAGCGAATCTGCTCTCGGTCCTTTTCTACAGTCAAGCTACCGCAACGAGTGCTGACTCCTCATCCTACCGTTTCTTGACTCTCTTACTCAAAAGAGGTCAACCTTCAATCAGATGTCACGTCCGAGGGAAGCTCACAGCTTGACTCAACTGCAGAAAAAAACTATGTCATGAATGCCTCAGACGTTAAACAGGTTACGAGTGGATTGTATGAAAAGAGTTATGAACAACCTCCCGTCCTACTCCTCCTTGCTCGCCGCCTTCCTCCACTGAATGTAGCGTACCCTCCAGGTGTTTCTCACGTTGGTCACGTTCCTGCCGTCGCGATTCAGTTGCGCAGGATCATAGACCAGTTTTATCGCAATACACACGCACCCATTGATGTCACGATCAGTCAGTTGGATTGGGAGGAATGATCCCTGGCGTCCGTCGGCCGGTCCTGCGGGATCGGGGTGAGATTGGCGACAGCACGGCTTCGGCCAATGTAAGACAGGTCGCGAGGAAGCGGGTGGGGACCTCTGGGCCTCGTGTTGCGTTTGATTAGTTGTTTAGGGCTTATGGATGTAACATGTTACGAGTGTGCAGTTTGAGTTTTGATCATATTATGATGCACTGGCATTTTGCAACTGCCTCTCCATCTCGAGCTTTTCCAATGTCTCCATCAGTGTGTTCTCGACTTTCGTGAGTAGATTCCTTGACTGCCCCAACAAGGTGCATTGCCGATACCTTCTCGCCATCTCTGCAACTGATGTTCGAGACGCGACCCTCGCTCAACTTCTCTAATCTATTTTTCCAACCTCCCGATGTCGCATAACTGGAATTTGGGTCTCCAAAGAAAGAGCGAGATTCCAGTGATCCGGAAGGCATAGAATGTGCACGCTGTCGCCTTGAAACTCGATCCTAAACTATCCCTGCCTGAGTCTGGGGTGGGTTCACATCCATTGGAAAGATTTGTGTCGGGCATGATGCTGTTTTGGACACTATTCTTTCGTTCATGGTCTTATGAGACGGAGCTGGGAACAGACATTTGATTGTTTTTGGCTTTGCTTGTTATTGTTGTTGTTGGAATTTGTAACTAGAGACAGCTGCCGCTGCTGCAGACACGGCGAAATTTCGATTCACCGACTACTCCTAACTAACTCTCACATACAGTCGTGCTACAGTAAAATGAACAGACGCTAAAGTAAACACTACAGTAAGGTGAACACTTATTTAGCAATACACTAATTTTCGCGGGAATTAATTCCACGTAGGAACTAGTATGTGCTACGGAACCATACGTAAAATATAGTAAACACTACAGTAAAATGAACACTCAGGGAGCAAGACACTTTATGTTCACTTTACTGTAGCACTACTGTATCGACGAGTAGCGCCAGGTTATCGCCCTGTCTGTGCCGTCAATTGCCGCGAAAAATATTTTTCGTATGAGTTCCAGCGTGAATTCTACGAAGGAAATCGAAAGAAAAGTAACTGAAATATAAAAAATCACACGCAAGCGTAAAAAATAACGCGGAAAGCGTTTCAAAAACAATTGATTTGGAAACTGTATGGAGGANTAGTGTACATACTCCTTGCCAAAAAAAGCGGACGAAGTTGGATTGATATTAATTCCTACGTTGAAATGACTCGTCGGTGAGTTCTCATGTTGTAACAGGCATTCTCGTTACCTACGCCCATAAGTACGTAATTCCTCTTCTTTCGTTCCCGCTATTTACATAGTACTCATAACTCCTAAGTACAAAAATATATCGATTCCGACGTATAAAAAGTACTAAAATACTAATGCCACGAGATTTGATTACGGATACTAGTACGTATCTCGATGCACTTTCATTCAGGATCCGCGCATGCATTATTCGGAACCCATAAAGCTGAAGAGTAAGTACAAATTATATGATTTCCAATGTACAAATTAAAAAATTGTACAAAATATACTGATTCCAAAAGGATACGTCCAGATCCGTGGAGATCCGTTCAGATCCAGAAAGCGATTAATATTGGGGGGGAGCCAGGCTATCGCCGTGTCTGATTTAAAAGAATCTATTACAACTACTGCGTTAGAGCTAACTAGCTATACCTTTCTCTTTCGCAACAATCTACGAGCCAATAGTTCATCAGAGTCTACAGTCATATCAATATTGTCTCATATGCACCAATTTGAGAGTCTCAATCTTGCCTACCCTCAACAAAATCGTTATGGATATCGCTTGCGCATAGCCCCCTTTTGATTCAACACGCCCCCACAGGCTCACGCCTGTCATCGGCGGCCCAACCAGGAGTCCACGTACATGGAACTTGGCCCTAGGGCCGCCGCCCAGGCCAGGCGGCGAAGACCAGCAGATTTTTTCCGGTCAAACTGGGTCAAAGATGTACCGTAAGTATGCCTATTTTCCGACTGCCAACCGTCCACCATGTGAGAGCCACTAACTATCCGACCCCCTCCCCATGGCCGGATTCCGTCGGCGCTTCCTCGGCAGCGGCGTCTCCCCATCGAATAACTCCTCGTCGGCGACAACGTTGACGGGTTGCTCTACCGTATTCAGCGAGTCATCGTGGTTGCGTACGTGTCTTCATCTACAATCAGGACCAGCCTGATAAAGACGCGGCTGGGCGGGGTGCGCGGTGCTACGTGCCACAAGTTTGAGTAGAAGAGGCATGCAAATGCAAGATGCAAGAGCGCGAGGCAAGACGAGACCTGGCCTATGCCGTCCCTCCCCACTTCCGCCTCTGCCTCCGCCTCCATTATCACGGTCGTCCCCTCCGTCGATGAGCCAGCGAACGAATCTTGCGAAATATGACGGCTGCTGTACTCTCTCCTCGTGCTCGCTCGCTCCTCCGCCTCTACCCGCCGTCGCCTCTCTTTTCTCGCTCCAAGACGACGATACGTCGAGATGGTTATCCCCGGCCAAAATCGTTGGCTCCACCTCGTCGTCCTTAACGGACGGCGTCGTTGACATCCTTCGCAGGGGCGGAGGGGGGCCGAACGGTCAGGCGACGCCAAGGAGAAATGGGCGGCGACTACGAAAGCCCCGGAAAGCGACAAACAAGGACGCCGCGCATGGGCGGCGGGAGGAGACGAGACGTGGGGAGGGGGGAGTTAGAATGCTTCCTCCCTTCTTCAGAGACTCGACAATCAACCGGGGGGCGCCACAAGACGAAGATTCTCCTCATCCTATCTCCCTCGGCCGGGGGGCTCCATCGAAACCGCCTTCCTTCCTAGTCGCCTCGTCAAGGAACCCAAGAGGGAAACCGAACGATGTCGATGCACGCGACGGACATCATGATCCTCGCCCTGATGTGCACCGCGCCCGGCGCGTCCCGGGCCTTCTCCGTGGCGGTCGGACGCATGCCGCTGCCGACGTTTCCACCCTCCCCCCTCATGCCCCCCACCCCCGCCGGCGACGGCGTCCTCTCCTTCGTCTGGCACGGTACATGCGCCTCAGCGGCCACGAGGTCTTCTTTGTCAGCGGGACCGTCGAGCACAGGCAGAAGGTCGAGGACACTGCCAAACCAAAGGGGCAAGATCCAAAGGAGTTCTTCGACAAGGCCAGCGAAGATTTCGGGGATTAATGGACGTGCTTGACGTGAGCAACGATCGTTTCATTCGGACGACCGAGGAGGAGCACCAGGAGGCCGTTCGACATCTCTGGAACGTCCTGAAGGAGAAGGAGGCAATGTACCTAGGGAGTTATGAGATACGGTACTCTGTCCACGACGAGTGCTTCGACGGGAAAGCGCCCACGGGTGCCGAGGTGAAGTGGGTGAAGAAGGAAGACTCCTACTTCTTTCGATTGAACGAGTACCAGGACAAATTACTGGAGCATTGCGCGACCAATCCTGAGTTCGTGGCCTCCGAAGGACGTCGTAATGAGGTCGTCTCTTTCGTCAAGGGGGGGGGGCTGAAGGACCTGAGCATTAGTCGGATGACGTTCGACTGGGGCGCGTCCGTGTCCGACAACGGCGACCACGTCATGCAATGGAAAATCGCTAGTCCTAACGACCCATCAGTTGTCCTAAAATGATTCTGCTACAAAAATGCTGATTTAGAGTCAGTCCAAATCTAGAACTGCTAAGATGTCTATTGCTTTTTATATTTGCTACTCTGCTTCTAGCGTTGTCGTCATCACTCTTGCAACCCGCCTTTCGATCCAATAAGCGTCTGTCATATCAAGTGCCGGTTCTTGTGAGACAGTCAGATGGCGTCAATCGAGAGGCCGAGGATGAGCGCGACGTGACAGATGAAAACACCGTTGGATTGAAGAGCGCTTCTGTCGGCGGGGAGGCCATCATGGTTGGGCTGATGTTGGGCGCATATGCAAATGATGTATGATCGAGGTTGCGCAACTGTCTCATTTTTATTATGTGACATGTGTGTGTGGCGCTATGGTAGCGTATATGGGACTAAATATTTTTGACTGACGCTTTCGGACGACCCAGCCTGGGCGGTGGCCAGCGGTACCCGCTGCCGGGTTCTTACCATACCTGTTAAGACCCCGTCAGCTGGTACTCTTGCCGGCGATGGCAGGCGTGGATTACATCCCAAAACTTGGAGTCGCATTTCCCACCAAGCCTTGATAGGAGAAGTTGATCGCATTCCCATTTGTCCTCCCAAGGGGGTAGAAGAATAGCCCTCCATCTTCTCAAATGCAACGGAATCAATTGCTGACCTGGCCAACACCCGGATCCAGCGCCAACAACATCTCGCCCCTCATCCGCTGGATGAGCTGGCTGTCTCCATCCCCTCGCTATCGCCTCTCGAAGCTCAGTCCCCAGTAGCAGTAGCCGGACTCCCATGCCCGCTACATGTGACATGAAGACCAGATCCCCAATAGCTGCCGCCTCACCGACCGCTGCCCATGATGTCTTCCCTAAAAGCACTCTGGCAGCCGCTTGCTCTAATGCACCCGCTGCCTGGGACCCTTTCCTGGCATCTCCTACCAGACCCCTCTCCTACATTGGCGTGTTCGTCGACGACTTCGTGGCCCTTGCACAGGAGGAGCCCAACAACTGACTCGTCTGGCAGATCCTACTCCATGCAGTTGATGATGTCTTCCGCCCACTCCCTAGCACCAATGTCCCATCCTGGCGGGAGCCAGTGTCCCTCAAAAAGCTGTGGCAAGGTGATTGCTATTGGGGGACTATAAAGCTCGTGCTCGATTTGGTCATAGATTCAGTCAACCTCACGATCCATCTGCCCCCCCCCCCCATCGAGTGGAACATCTTGCAGAAGTCTTGGCCAGTATCCCCCCAATCCAGCGACGTACCAACACCAAGAAGTAGCACAGAGTTCTGGGGGGACTGCGGTCTATGTCCAATGCTCTGCCGAGAGCGCGAAATCTCTTCAGTGCCATGCAAAAGGCTCTCTCTGAAAAAATCTGGCCCGTGGGTTGCTCTCAACAAAGGGGTACATCATGCCCTTGATGGCTTCTGTTGGCTCCATGCAAACATATCAAAACGGCCAACAAGAATGGCTAAACTGATCTCACTTGCACCATCAACTGAAGGTCATCATGATACCTCCGGCACGGGGAAAGGAGAAGTATGGTTCCCCAGCTCCCTCCTGGTTCCCCGCCGTGGTTGTCACGCTTGTCAACCCTTGCTGTGGCGTCTACGGTGGCCAGAATATATCACCAAGCGCCTCGTCACTGAGTCCAATCCAAATGGAACGATCACCAACTCCGATCTTGAACTAGCTGGTGGCCTCCTCCACCTAGATGCAATCACCCAGGCCCTCAACGTGCACGAACACCAAGGGGGACAACCTCAACACTACCTACTGGGAGCAGAAGGGCAGCAGCACCACCAACAAACCTCCGGCTTAAGGTACCTCCTACAGCTGTTTGGGATCAATTAACGTTTCCATTGCTTTGTCCCACGATTTGACTGCCTCACCGGCGCCCCCAACCACATTGCTGGTGCATTATCCCGCGACTTTCAAAATACAAATTATCTTGTCAACTACCCCAATACCTCACTTGGTCTCTTTTTGTTGTTTATAGGTTCTCATCCCTGGTAACGTATATACATACCGTCTCGGACGACAAATCGGCAGAAAAAATCTTTCTCTCTCTCTCGCAAGGTACGTACCTAGATAAAATTGACTGCCAAATTGGGTCTGACTCCACCCCCCTCTCCTGCCCCACGAACTCCTCCGATTCCAAATGTCAAAACGGCAGCCCAATCCCGGTGAAGTGTAGATTGGGCCGTGTTAATCGGCGTCAACATTGGCGGCAATCTGGCCGCGCTAGCGAGGGGGAACTGAAGGGCATTGAACGGTGCGATCTCTTTTTATTTAGTAACTCTAGTTTACAGCCGGGTAGATAAAACCTCCAAGGACATGTGTCAGATGCCACACAACACAACACACAACTGACGACATGCGAGTGACAAGCCAAGAGCCAGACTATGGCCTCCGCCGCGTCGACAACCGCGCTGCTGCAGTATGGCGCTCTGGCACTTCCCCCACGGTCAGTTCGATAGCTGATGACCCCAGATATTGATCTGGAGCGGTGGGGCGTTGGGAGTGGAAGCCAGGGCTGCCAAAACCTTAAACATAAAAAGCAAAAATAACGGCATTTTTAATAGCTGCTAGTCTTAGAAGTTAATACCGCCGCGGCGTTAGATAGTTGCGCCGCTTGATGTCCTCCAGCCCTTCCACACTTGAATGGGAAGGGCTGGACCCCGCCGGCGCGTTTGTGACCCCTCGCGGTACCAATGCATCATCTCCGACGCGCGTGATGCGGCGATTCGATCGATCGCTACCGTGGTTCAAAATAATTTTGTAGAGGAGGTTGTTCACCTCCAATTCCGGCCGATACTATATATCCCTGCTCCCATGAACGTCGGTCACTGATTCGATTGCTGGGGGCATCAGGGGATCACTGTGGCTGCCGCTGCGGATTCATTTCCGCCAGACTGGTGGGGGTTCGTCATGGTCGAGCATCAAAAACTTGAAAAGCCGTTAATCTATAGGATGTGACGTATTATTAATATAACAAATAAATATAAAGACACAAAAAGGGGCATATAGTGTAACTCTCATCCGCTGACCCAAAAAAATGCCGATGATAGGTTTTTGTGACGTTGAGTTTAGACTGTGTTACGAATTCCTACTCTACGGAGGTCCATGGTCCAAAAAGTTACCTGAGATGAGGACCTATCTGTTGCTTCTCTTGGAAAATTCCTTCCCCAGAACGTTGGGTATCAACTCTGGATCCCATCACCGCAGATCGTTTCCGCCGTGATTTCAGCACTGCTCAGAAAACGGTCGCAGCAGGAGTCACTCCTGGGCATGCCACCTACGCCAACACTTTCTTGAACATCTGGCTCGGCTTCAGGGCTGAACTGGGCCTCGACCCTTTTCATTGCGGAGAAGTTGCTTCCAGCAAACGTTCAATTCGGGTTAGATCGACTGAAGATTACGTACGGCTCGTTGCACAGACGTTCCTCCACATGGGGACCGAGGACCCGCGGTTGAACACCGCTGGCAAGATCAACTTCCGCATAACGTGGATTATTGCTGCGTGGAAGAAGGATGATCCAGCTCCTATGTGGGTCTAGTCAGTGCCAATCCAGGTCCTATGTCATCTTGCGTACCTTTTGTCCAGCACTCTCATCCAACCAGTCATCTCCTCCGTGCTACTGTGGACATTATTATCATTTCATTCTTTTTTCTCCTACGGCCTGGGGAATATACACACTCGTCCTCCGATACTACTCCATTCACCTTGAATTATATTCAGCTCTACGTTGGAACAACACGACTGTCCCTTTGGACTGCTCCCGAATGCCAACTGCTCCAATCCCACTTCAGCTCCCCGACCGTCATGAACAAAAAAAAGGCGTGTATGGAAAAGTCATTGGCTTAGGCTGCAGTAGTGATCCATATCTCTGTCCAGTTAGGTACTGGTCTGCCGCGTCATCTACCTGCGGAGTGAAATTGCAAGCCCACACACCCGACTGGCCTGGGTTTTCAGCTGGCCCACCAGTATCACTCCTTCCTAGATCACGCTGCTCCTGTGCCAGACTGTGTGTTACCTGGGGACTACTCTTGGCTTCCACTCCTCCGTTGTCTCAACCCGCTGTATTTGCGCCGTCGGGATCACCGCGATTCTCATTGGAAAGGTTGATACGGGTGTTATCCGTCTTGGTAGCCGTTGGCGCTCTGATGAGATGATCCACTACCTTCATGTCCAGGCAGCTACACTCATGTCGGACTACACCCGACGTATGCTACACACTGGTGATTACTCCCTCATCTTACACCAGCTCGTACCCCAACGGTAGCCTTCCAGATTGAAGTTGCAACGGGAGTGGACCTTCTCCCACTTGTTTTCGTCCTTCTTTTGGCCTATGTCAGACAATGTCCAGTACCTCACTGACACTTTTGGCCATTGGGGCACAAAGGCACACCTTTTCTAGTAAAGTCTCCCTTTATTGCCAACGCATTGTGTAGTCTTGAATATAAGATATGGTGCGTAAGTAAAAGGTATCAAGAAAGGACGGACTGAGTTGGCGGAGCTTGCGTTGCCACCGATGTCCGGACTAGCTGGGGACTTGGATGTGCTTATGCTCACTGGCAAAGTTTTTGGTCTGGCCGTCCCCCAACACGAACAAAAACCGAAAAGATCCAACGCGCACTGCGCACTCCCACGCGGAAGCCCTACAGGACTTAACGTGGGAATTGGTTTCGATTCGTGTGGACAGCGTTGAGCGATGTTTTTGTTCGTTCATCACGCTCCCCTCAGGAGCCAGACCAGCCATAAAATTGCCAGCTGAGCAATAGAATAAGAGCTCACCATGATGCCATCAAGCACAGAGTAGGATAGCAATAATCTTTCATCCCGCTGTTGATTAAGGTTTTCGGCATTATCAACAAAACTAAGACACGATATGCTCGCGAGCGTGCCGACCTTAGGGTTTTCGGCATTATCAACAAAACTAAGACACGAGTCCACGAGTTGGATTCCCGGCGGAAAACCGGA
>JALLPA010004160.1:0-11111 GCA_036939895.1 Thalassiosira exigua | reverse complement strand
GTCGGGTCGGGTCGGGTCGGGTCGGGTCGGGTCAGGTCAGGTCGGGTCGGGTCGGGTCGGGTGGTGGGTGCGCGGTGTATGCACGGAGGCGGAGGCGGGAGTCCCGTGTCTTGATGGCGGAACGTGATTCGCCATGACGGCCGATGGTTACGACGCGATTGCGCGTCATTTGGCGGAGTTTTCTGCGAGCTTTACGCGCCAAAGCTTCGTTGCACGTAATTTCTCACGTATTTAACAACTAAGAGCGGGGCTGGCGGTGCGGACGGGACCTGCGGCGTCGGCGCCTCCTTCGCGCAGAGACGGAGCCATCGATCTCGAATATTTCACCCTGCGATCCTTTCGTGGACCCCGACCCTTGCGGCCCTTATGGATCTAGATCTTTTGGTTGCCAGTGCCCGGTAGGGACGGGCAAATAGCGGAAGGACCGAACGAGCACGTAGGTACACCACGTCGACGAGAACGAGAATAGACCTTCGTGTTCGTGGTTGAAGGCGAGATGTGGATCGTAATGATGGGGAGAAACATCGCGATCGAGGTGAACTCTGGGCTTCTCTATTGAGGTATTTGACAGAATTTGACAGTGCAGCGCCAGGGAAGAAGGGGGGAGAGGGGGGAGGGCGGGGGGATGAAGGGGAGGGGTGGAGGATGGTATTTTAATTGGGGTTATTATTATCCGGACACAATTGATATAAAATACAAAACTTAGACCCCAAACAAATCCCACCACAAACGAACACGCACAATGACGACGAACAACGCCGACGGTCACCGACCAACTCATCGACAGCGACGATGACGCGAAGAAGAAGAAGAGGACGACCGGCGGCGGCGGCGGCGTCGAGCGTTGACGCGGAGCTCGCTCGGGGGTGGGGGCGGACGGCGGTGGCTCCATGTTGTGGCTCCTCCCCTAATTCCGTGCTCATTGATTTCGCAATACACACCCTCGACCCTTCATCGACCTCGACCTCCGGCGGCGGCGGCAGCGCAAAGGCAAAGGGCGACGTTAGACGCGAGCGAACGGAGCGCGACGATAAAAATTTGCGGAACCATGAAGTTCCACCCGATGTCCCTCGGGCGCGCCCTCGCGGCGTCCCTCCTCCTCGTCGGTTCGTCCGACGCCTTCCAAGCCCCCGCCGGCCGGCGGCGGCGGAGCGTCCCGAACCGCGCTTCCTCCTCGGCCTCGGCGTCGGTCGGACTCCGCGCCTCCCCCCTCGACGCCCTCCCCTCCCTCGACGCCCTCTCGACCTCCGTGGAGCGGCTCGCCTCCTCCCTCCCCTCGTCCCTCCCTCCGTCGCTAGATCTCTCGACCCTCTCCTCCGCCCTCTCCCGCATCGACGGACTGCACCTCTCCTCATCCTCCGACGTGACCTCGGCCCTCGACTCCCTCGGCCCCGCATTGCGCTCCTCCCCGTGGCACGTCGCCGCCGTCTCCGCCCTCTTCTTCGCGGGCCTTTCCAACCTCTTGTTGAGCGCGTTCGTCAACGCGCCCGAAGATTACTCGCAGGCGCCGTATCCGGGAGGGAGCGACAGCTACGACCCTTCCGCGGCGGAGGAGTTCTACGCCCGACGTCCGCTCGCGGTGTTCCGACGGATATTGAGGCTCGCGAGCCTCACCTCGGCGTTCAACGCCGGGTTGGTCGTCGATTGGTTGATCCTCGGAAAGTGGGCGGGAGACGAGGACTACGAAGCGCTGCGAAAGAACGAACCGCGGAGGGCGAAGGAGGCGTTGGAGCTGTGCGAGCAGCTGGGACCGACGTTCATCAAGCTGGTGAGTGTGTGTTTCGGACGGATTTTTGCGACGCGTCGTCCGTGTGGGGAAGCGACGGCATTTTTGGCGAGGGGGGGGAGGGGGTTACGGCCCGTTCCTCTGCGCAAACTCGAGCCTCGGCGGTCGAGGTCGGGTTCTCCAGGCAACGTGCGACGGCGAGCGGAGCCTAGAGAGAGGGAAGCGACGTCCAGATTCGAAGTGCCGAGGAGCGCCCCCGCCTCGTTGACGGGCGGAAGCTGGGTTCTAACTGCGGGAGTCTATCCCGACGCGAAGGTCCTCGCGAGAGTTGCCGTCCGAAGGGAGGGTCGGAACAAACTCGAAGTTGATAAGAGAGCCTCGAACGACGCGGCGATCGCCCGGCAGTTTCGACGGACTGCCGCTGGAAACGTGCAAAGCCGATGGAAACCGACGGGGTCCCGGTTCCTCGAGGACGCGAGAGCGCCTTCGTCTCTCCGTCGAACGGAATGCGCCGGAACCTCGTCGATGCGGGGCCACGTTCGCCTTTCGCCCCGACCCTCCAAGCGTTTCATCCCCTCGCGGATCGAGCGAGGACTTGTGCCCGCCCCTGGATCTTCTTGCCTGAACTGAGCCCGGGAGGATGGCAGGCGTCCTTGTCTTAGGCTTGCGAGGACAAATAATCCGACACGTGCGCTTCTTTTGCACGAGTGCGACTCGCACGCATTGCACGTGAGAATCCTGGTACGATTCTCACGTGCGATTCTCACGGACGATTCTCATGTGAGAATCGTGCCAGGATTCTCACGTGCGATTCTCACGAGGAATCCTGGTACGGTCGAGGCGTGGCAACGTGGAAAGGGGGCGGGGATAAAATTGCTCGCTCGTTGATCGGTCCCACGCTGGGGACTGTTAAAGCATTGAAGAACGCTTGATGGGCCCACTAACTGGTTCGCCGCTTCTCGCTTCTCGCTTCTCCTTCGTTGCGCTCATCCCCTCCCCTTCCTCTGCTCTCCTCAGGGACAAGCCCTCTCCATTCGCACGGACCTCCTCCCCGAGCCCTACGTCCTCGAGCTCCGGAAGCTCCAGGACGCCGTCCCGCCCTTCCCCTCCTCCGAGGCCCGCGAGGTCCTCCGCGAGGAACTGGGCGTGTCCGACCTCTCGAAAATCTTCGCCGAGCTCTCGGACGAGCCCGTCGCCTCGGCGTCCATCGGGCAGGTCTATCGCGGGAAGCTGAAGGACGGGACGGACGTGGCCGTCAAGGTCCAGAGGCCGGGGATCTTGGGGGAGATCACGCTGGACCTGCGCGTGCTGCGCTTGTCGAATCCCCTCCAGACGACGCTCCAGAACGCGGCGAACGGGCGCAAGACCGACCGAGCCGACGAGGCGATCAACACGGCCGCGTTTGTGCGCCCCCCGCGTCGTGGACGAATTGGTCCGGGACAAGGTGCTCGTCACCGAGTGGGTCGACGGGACGCGATTGGATCGAGACGCGAGTCCGGACATCCCGCGGCTGTGCGGCGTGGCGATCAACGCGTATTTGACGATGCTGTTGGACACGGGGACGTTGCACTGCGATCCGCACCCGGGGAACTTGCTGAGGACTGCGGACGGTGAGTTTGGGATTTTTCGTCGCGCTTGTTGCGTCCGTTTGTCGGTCGAGGGTCGTTTCGTTTGGTAGCTCAAGTTCTGGGCTAGGGTCTCATGGGATGGGGTATGCACAAGGCCAACTGGCGAAGTGTCTTTTGAGCGCGGTCAGTTCCTGCCTTGGGATTACCGCGGAGGCTTTTGTCATATCAGTGGTAGGCTGTGGCACTTTGGATGGACGAGCATTTGCAGCTGTCATAATATGACGATGGGCGTGCGCGTCTTTGCTGACACTTATTTTTGTCATCTCCCTGAACAGGCAAACGTTGCATCTTAGACTGGAGCGTGACGCTCGCTGTGCCCGACGACCTGCAATATGCTCTTCTCGAGTTCATCGGTGAGTAGCTGTCAGCGAGACGAAGCTGGACGGGCCAGGCCCAATCGCTCTATAGCAGCCGTGAACTATATCTTACTTATTTCTCAAATTTTGCGTTCTACCTCTTCACTCAGCCCACATCAACACGGAAGATTATGACTCCATACCGCAAGACTTCATCAACCTCGGATTCAGCCCCGAGGACGTCTCCCTCGAGCGCCTGGAGTCCAGCGGCATTACCGAGGGCATCTCCTTCGCCTTCCGACAGCTCTCCAAGGGCGGCGGACAGAAGAAGATGCAGGAACGAGTTAAAGAGGAGTTCAAGGAGCGACACGGCGCTGATCTCTCTGACACGGAACCCGCGCCGAAAGCTCGAGAGGATGGAGTCGAGGCGGAATCGTGAGCTTTTTGCGCTGCCCCCGTACGTCTTGTACGTGGCCCAAGCGTTTCCACCCGCCAGGCAGCTTCGGAAGCTCAGAATCATCCCGGACGGCGATCCCGGCCCGACGGGGGAGGAGGAGGCCGGCGGCGTCTCAGCGAAGCGGCCCCGGAAGAGGGATCCCGCATCTTTTTGGAAGGTCTTCGGGTTCGACCGCGGTGACGACGATGCCGTTCTCGCTCCGGCGACGGTTGGATACGGGATGTCGCCCGCGTGCGACGCCTTCGACCTCGTCGACCTGCCTCCGGACTACCGCCCCCTCCCCGACGAGCCCGCTCCCGACCGGACCTTCGCGCTCCTCTGGCGCCTCGAACGGGATAGAGTGTATAAAATAGTTGTATTATTTAGTATTTTATGCTGCTACGAAGCTTAAAACCTTTTCAATCAGCTGGGCGGGATAGGCCGGCGTTATCAGGAGTGGGCTGCGGTGCATGTGGTCTTTGGTTTCGATTCATTGTTGATGCTGATGGCAGATGTTTTTTTCCCGCGTGCCCCAAAAGGCAATAAAAAGACATTTTGCCCAGCCACGCTCAATTCTCTGTGGAGGGAGCTTTTGATGAAGGCTAAACTGGAAGGGCCTACCTGTCTGGTCGGTCACCTTGTGGCCGCCCCCCTGGTGGACCCCTTTTTCTTTATCTGCCATGTGCGCAGATGCTCGTGGATCAAGAGGCCCCTTTCCCCTCTTCTGTAGAGGCTAGGCCGCCCATGTTGGTGGCAGTGACAAGTGTTCCAACCTCTTCCGATCATGTAAATATGACAGGTAAATCAGTCCTGTAAAAGAGCGTGATGATGTCTATCGTGTATCTAATAAGTTTTCTTAGGCGATATATACCTTCGCTCTTTTACATGGCTGATACAGAAAAATAGAATTGCGATCGTCACTTCTATTTTTCTATAAATCAGCCCTGTAAAAGAGCGAGGGTGATTATCGCCGCTGCCAGTAAAAACATTATGCAATAGATATTATTGATTTTTCGAGGGATGGTGTACACGTCTGATTTACATTATTGGAAGAGTTTGGAACGCTTCTGAGTTGTGGTTGCATTCGGCACCTTGATGGCTGATCATGGTGTGGCTATTGCCTCCGTCGTAGCCTGCAGCTTGCCTGTTACAGTCACGCTATGTCGGGCTCGGCCGTTGCCTTGCATCAATGGCACACGTTTTTTTGTCACGGCCCCAGCGGCAGCTTGGCTCGGATGCCAGGCATTGCAGCTGCATGAGACGGTAGCAGCCCCATGGAATCAAAATCCCACTTCTCAAACAGGGACATGTTATGCATCCC
Source organism: Thalassiosira exigua (assembly GCA_036939895.1). Taxonomy (NCBI): domain Eukaryota; phylum Bacillariophyta; class Thalassiosirophyceae; order Thalassiosirales; family Thalassiosiraceae; genus Thalassiosira; species Thalassiosira exigua. The sequence goes on along the minus strand of JALLPA010004160.1, from coordinate 5,704 downwards.
CCCATGCTTTCCCTCTCCGCATTCCTTCCGGTATGCCTCCCTGGGAGGAGGAATGGTAGGAAGAATGGACGGAACGGAGCGTCAACAAAAACACAGTATCATGTCCTATACATATGGATTTGATTTCATCAAGAAGCCGGAGAATAACGACAACAACATCTATGATTATTGGTAGCGTAATGAAGCGTTGTTTGGAATGATTAGAGATTCTTACACAGGGGAGAAGTGCAAAGAAGATGGAGTTCAGTTGATAGAGGAATGTGAAGAAGAGGGAAGCGAAAGTGAAGATGAAAAATAGCTGTAGCAAAAGTAAAAGAGTGTCGTTTCCGTCTTCTACCTTTTACTTTTAATTTGTTAGCCTGTCCTAGATGATATAGTAACAAGGCAGTGTTGTCATCTCTATCTCGCTTCCCACCTCTCTTCCTGTCATGCTCTATTTACACTATAGGAGACAACATTTCGAAATCAAATTTTGGATCCAGAGCTCCAAAAAGCCAAATCTTGCAGAGATGATTTCAGTAATTTATTATTTCCAGAAAAAAAATCGCATTTTGATCTAGTTCCGGTGCCTAAAAACAAAACCAGAATCGAATTAAACAACCTAGAGGTATAGAGCCTTGTAATGTGTTGGGTGGCAGCCTTGATCTTCATCACTTCCTCTGTGGGCATGACATGGTGGAGGAGTCATGGTCCACAGATGTGCCTGACCAGCCCTGTTAGGCGGACATTGGCTCTGGGGTGAGCAGGAAGGTTATAAGTTGTAGGCGAGAATGGGTGATCAAATTGGCTCTGGAAACTCCCCACCAGTGCAACATTTACTGACAATCATTCCTCTTTGCTGGCCCCTGTAGAATTCAGGAGTGACAGGCAAGAGTACAAGTGGGCGTAGGCAGGCAGACGAACCGGGCCAGGCTGTTGGTGAAATTCACCGCTGTGATTGCTAGTGGTACAATATTTCGGGGAGTGTTACTGACATAATATCAATTCAGTTGGAATCCCAGAGGACTCAATAAGCGCAGATTCTTGATCATTTAAAGTACCAGTGGGACTGGTGGTGTTATTAATTTTGATTCTGAGGGATTCAATAAATTGACTAATTTTGTACCCCCCCCCCCTGCGTGCGGCCCAGCGGTCGAGGCACAAACCAAAGCACACAGGTACCTTATCATTGAAATTTCACGAATATGAAATGTTCCCATATCAGGCATATCGGGAGCAACATAGGAACATGTAGCTTCAAATGCACGGCAAACGTACCTTGTAAATTTTTGCTTGCTTTCGAAAATGTGCATTGCAAGATGTTGTAATGCAGTGCGTAAACTATGACCCCATCTTAATTCATCGTGATTTACAACTAGTTTAGATTTTTATAACAGACAACCGAGGCAGTCCAAGTGCCGTTAAAGTGTCGTTGTAAAAACAAAGTCATTTCATCGGGCGTATCTAAAATGGCGTTTGCGAGCACTAACACAATTGTAGTACTAAATCCTACGTAAATAGTTCATCATCTCTCGCTCAAGGCAGGCGCGTCCGAGGCCAGGGTTCGTACCCAATAATTTATACCTACCCAACCGATACGCACCCCTCATTAATTTTTTTAATCTGTGAGGCATTTTTACATCATTTCTACCAAACCCCCCTATACGGATTAGCGTAGCGCGGTCATTGGCGGTTATATTTTCGATGAAACTATTTTGTCAGACATCCAATGACATCCAATCACCTATCTTGTGAGTTATCCATTCAATTTGAAGAGCTACATACTAAAAAAAAAATTTCAAACAACCACCGTAATAAAATCAGTCAACTATCGAAAAGCTGCAGTGTATGACCATCCCTGCCGGAGCTGCGGAAGTGGAAACTTATTCAGTTGCTACCTAGGGCTGTCTCTGTCCAGTCAATGTTAAAATGGATGGCTTTAGATAAAGTTGATCCCTAATAATTGGTGATAGAGAGTACATTTTTTTGAGGTTGCCTCCCCAAATCCTTATCTTGTGGGCCCTATGTCCTCTCGATCACATGAACATCATCCAGTTGGCATTGCTTACCAACACTATCGTTGCATACTATTGATTAGGTACATGTTGTCGACAGTGTCTTTGCATCATGGGTAGTGAGCAGAAGTGTTATCCCAGGGCTTAAAGTTATGAAACGTCACCCCTAACTTCATCAACTTCTTAACTTGAAAAATTGCTCACCACTTTTTTCGAGTAGTTATTTAAATATTTGATATATAGTACTACGTATATTATAAGCTGATCGCCATAAACATTGTCGATTAAGTTATGTAGCAGATACCACAGATACTTGCTAAAAATATACAAATTCACTATTTCAAATATACAAATTCACTAATCCTAAATAACCTATTTTTATCCGAGCAAACTTTTTGCAAACTTCAAAATATTAAATTAGACAGAACTTACTCAAGAAACTCTCAATCCCTAATCATGGGTGGCAGAACGACCGAGTTTCTGTCGTCATGGGGGTAGGGAGGGAGATGATGGCTGTTGTCATTGCTCATCGGCATTGACCATCCCCCGGCCACGTCAACTAACAACCACCTTAGATCTTCTACACTATGATAACTAATGTAAAATAGTCCTAGCACCCATCTGGATCGTTTACCTGTTTCTGACCTCAAATTTACAATAAAAGTAGACAAATTTAGTACTCATCACATGATGGTAAAGCAAATACCATGCATAACGCACATTCAAACCGTTTAATGAAGAAACTGACTGCACAAGCTGGAACTTAATTAGAACTACAGCACCAAGTAGTAGATAATTAAAATCTTTAGGTACAAATTAGGGGAATCCTAAGAGGGAAATCCAGCTAATCCTGCATCACAAAGAGGGGGACTCTTTCACCCTCCCCTCAGCCAATTGCATCATCTACTTGCAATATGAATTATGATATGGTAGATATCGGTTGGGTTTGATGGTGATGATGCCAATGTCCTCCGGAACTTGCATTGTTCTTCCCGTTCCCGAGGGAGCCATTATGTTGTACTATGTGTTTCCATTCCCGTAAAAATCATATTTTTGTGTGTCTGTGTTGCCGCACGCGATCTATTTTCGCTCCTCAAGGTGTTGCTGACGAGGGTCGCCACATTTTCTAGGGTCAGGTGGCTTGTCTATCCCATTTTTTCTCCCTATGACTATGAGCCCTGCCGTCGTCGCAAACTTTGCTAATATTGCGTCTCGGTGGCTCCAAAGGGAGCCGTCATGTTTTTGTGTTTTTGTACATTCCCAAGAGAATCATGTTGTTTGTTTTGCGTTGTCGCACGAAAATCCATCTTTGTTCCCTGAGGCTTTGTCGGCGAGGGATTCCACGTTTTTTAGGGTCGGGTGCTTTAAGCCTGGCCCATTTTTGTTCCCTAGGAGCCCTGTCGTCATACCAATTTTTGCTAGGATCCTGCCATTGCGGCGTTGTTGTTGTGTAACATATGCGGTGCGTGAAGCCCATCATCGCTCCTCGAGGCTGCCAAAGAGGGATCGAGGACTACTCAACTCGAACCTACCGGAGCCGGAGGCCCACATTTGCTAGGACAGCATCGCTTTTTCCTCCTTGTCCCTCCCCCCTCACTTGGGGAGGCACGTTTTCAAGTCCATAGCATTGCTCAGGACATGAGCAGGCTGGGATTTAAGACCAGCTTGTTTCCGGTGAATGAACTCCGCTTTCCCTGCACACGAACTGGCGGCGGCGCATGGACTTACCCGCAGGATACGCCGTCACTCTGTCGTGTGTAGAGTCGTAGAGAACTCCCATCCGCATTTCTTCACTATTCCTCCTGCCTCCCTCTTGTCACAAAGGAGGCGCTGGTTGGGGACAGTTGTCGACCCGAGACGAGTGTTGACCCGGGGACGGACCTCAACCCAGCATCGTTAGAGACATTGCTGCCGTGGGGGCGGAATCGCGGGCCACATCCTGCCGGGCGCGAACCCGCATTTCCTACTATCCCCCCCTCCCTGGGATGAGGGGGAACACTCGATGGTCTGCCCGGGGGAGTCGGACTTGAGCTGGCTGGGGAGGGGTGGCTCCCAGCGTTACGTGGCACGAATGCCCGTCCGTCAGCAGATCGAGTACCGCACCGGCCTGCCCTCCGCAGATCCCTGTTCCTGGTTAAACGGGGACTGCTTGCAGCGCGAGCGGCCCGATGGTTAGGGCGATGGGCGGTTAGGGCGGAGCTTGAGGGACGAACGTTGTTGATCGACCCCGGGGGGTCGATCATCGATCTCAGGTGTTGTAGCGCCGGAGTTTTCCGTTCCGCGGCGGACGAAAATGGCAAGATGACGTCGTCAGATTTTGGGCGATAATCCTGAGCGTTGGAAGTGTCCCACGTGGTCAGCAGAGCCGCAACTAGGCAGCGGCGGCCGCCATCGTCAAAGCTGTTGTTTTGGCCTCTGGACCACGTAGGAACTGGTACGCCTCCTACGACCGGTAGTAGGTAGAAGTAAGGTAAATATCCTCACTTTCCAACCGCACCACCGCGGGAATAGAACTACAGCACCAAACGTCACCATTTAGATCATGGTCAGCAGCACCCCAATACCAAAACTGGTAGCTATTTGATAGATGGGTACAGTATCTCATTCTCATGAGCAAGTGGGGGGTGATCAGAGTGTCTGTGACCGTCATATTTAAGCTGGATGAGTCAACATGACAAGATCAAGGACGGATTAATCCAACTTGTGACATATCACGTTGATGGCTGGAATCAGAGTGGAAAATGGAGCCGGCCATCCGTCCATATCCCACCCTATTCCTGTCATGCTGACGCCGGCCACTCATCCAAACCCACGGTCCCAGAGGCAATGGCAAAGGTCCATGGTTGGCCGTAACCTCGCCCAGGTCTCCGACACATTTGCAATAAGTTTGATTCCCATTTCTTTAATTTTGTCACGGTTTTCATGCAGACACTCTTCATGTGTGATAAATATTATGAAGGAATTAGTGGAAAGAAAAATACCCATGCCCTACCCAATACCCCCTGAGTTTTGGCTTGTGTGTGAGTATCCACCGGAACCGACCCAAAAATAATACCTTGGGCGTATCCATTACCCACCCAACCGAAACTTTTTGGGTTAGTGGGTGCAAAACCCTAGACGAGCCGGGTGAGCGATATATCGCTATTTCATCATATGATCCGCGTACCTTCCGTTCGATAAATTTCTCTGTTATTACAGTTCAAAGGCACCTCCACCATGCAACGATGCAGTTTAGATGCCGTGTAAACTCAGATTTTATTGAAATTATGAGTGCTCTAATGGCTTATTTTCTACTTGAATACTATCACAAGAATCACTCACCACATCATGTGGTGGTGTATGCTTTCACTAGACCCAGCAGCTACAAGCTTGATTGGAATCTGGAGATTTCCAACACACTCCTGTACACGTTTCATGGGTCAGGGATCCTTGAATCGGATGGATTATGCAATGAAAGACGGCTGCCGCCGCTGCAGCACGGTGGCCCGTTTTAATTTTATGTATGGTACGATACTTACGTATGAAGTTTGGGTCGCCGCCAGCTCTAGAGAGCGTCGCGAACTCCTCGTGGCCGGCCATCGACGAGCGTCGGCGGCCCGATCCGAGCGATCGCGGCCATAGCGTGCGTCGCTTGTTGTGCTTCCATCCCCGGCCAAAAAGAGAACCCCGCCCGCGCGCGGCGAAGGGGGGTGTCAGAAATATCTTTCGCC
>JALLPA010004135.1:0-10967 GCA_036939895.1 Thalassiosira exigua | reverse complement strand
GGGGCCCTAGGGAGCGAAGATGGACCAAAGGAGGAGGTCGAAGAGGTGCTCGAGCTGATCGACCCCATGGCAGACACTATGACGCTGGAGCAGCAGGTCAAATCGACGGATCCAGGGAGAGGCTCCATATTTATGGCATCACTTCGCCAGAGAGTGTCGAAGCGGCAACACAGGGAGATAGTGAGAGAACGAAGACTATTCATCGAGCAGGTTGAGCGGGAGTCGAAGCACGGCTTTTGAGAGGCGAGACAAGAACGACTCCTTCGAGAGCAGACGGATCGAGAACTGGAGCTCGGGGTATCGTTTCGAAGCTTCAACCCCTCAACGATGGTCCTGACAACCGTACCGGAACATCTCAATAGAGGGAAGACGAGCCCCGATACTTTTGGCCACAATGACCTTAGCAAACCTGGATGCTCCTCTCACGTGGAGCTCCTAAGGAGCGAAAATAGGTTTGGAGATTCCCCGTCAGGTGCGCTAGATCCGTCAGTATCGGAGATGATCAAGGAAGCGGAGCGTCAGCTTGCTCGCGAGCTGCGGGAGATCGAGGAAATCGAACCCAAGAACGAGTATTTGCCAAAATCACCCTCGGAGAGCAGCCCCACCACAAAGGCCTCAATTCGGGCACTTGACAAGAAGATTGGCCAGGCAATCGACGCGATCTGAGCTGCGGAAAAGATGACAACGAGAGACCGGGTCTCGGACAAGAAAGTAAAGCGACTGCAGGGCCCACACAAGCAACGGAAGAAGCACAAGCAGAGCCGTAGATGACAGCAGCATAAGCGCAACAACGCCAATGTAATTCACTGGAGGGATTCGCTGGTGAGGAGGAGAAAGAAGATTTGGCGTCGCCGGACAGTGTTCAAGACCGACTTGGGAAAGTGGTGGACGGCGATAGCGGAGAAGGCTGAGGAGGAGCGCATCCACCACCACGCAATGAAGGGGTTGCCTTAACCTCCTGATTGGCGTGCAAGGACACAGCTCCCCATTGGATGGATAGCTCTCGTCCCACACGCTACGACAAAGTTTTCTTTTACGTGTAAAATGACGGATGTGATCTCTCCGAGGAGGGACTGACGCATGCCGGCGCCAGTGCTTGCACGGTGGTCCCTGGCATGTCCTCCCCGGAGGGACACAAACAGCCTGATGGCAAAAATCCTCATGCGGCGGCATCGTGGCCGATTACCGTGCCCGGGGTGCAATCTTGGTCACGGTATTCACCGGAGTACTCAACGTCCGTAAGGACCCACCAGATGTACTTTAAGATTTTAACTAACCCCCCCCATTCCCTAGTTTCCGTTGTTTGCTTGTGCAATGCAGGTTGTAAGGTTAATTTCAAGGATATTGGCGTGGAAGTCATATACAAGGGCAAAGTGGTACTAAAGGGCCATAAAGATCCACGCACGGGCTTGTGGCTGGTCCCATTAACCGGCAATGCCCAAAACGACACAGCAGCCCAAGAGACACAGGTGACGTAGACGGCACCCAGCGTGTTTGACACAACAACCAGGTCGGAATTGGTACAGTACCACCACCAAAGCCTTTTTGCACCGCCAGCCAGCACCATCAAAAAAGCCATAGCCAATGGGCAATTGAGAAGCTTCCCAGGATTAACGCCAGGCTGTACAAAAATATTGCCACCTGCAACAGCAACATACAAAGGGCACATGAAGCGTGTCAGACAGGGACTTCTTTCAACTAGACGACCAGTACAAGAGATACGAGACGCTAGAGAGGAGTTACAAGACATGAATCCACAAGATCACATAGCAAGAGCCACAGATGGAGATATTGATTTCTTCTGCCATGCAGCCCTAGCAGATTCTGTTCAAGGTACAGTGTATACAGACATCACAGGACGTTTTCCTGCAAGAAGCTACAAAGGGAACCAGTATATCATGTTAGCATATGTCTACCAAACCAATTCCATCCTAGTTTGGGCTATGAAATCTAGAGAGGCAACTGAACAGTTTGAAGCAATGCAAGATATCTATGAATACCTCACCAAAAGGGGTTACAAACCAAAATTGAATGTCATGGACAATGAATGCTCAAAAATGTTGCGTGACTACATTGAAGGAGAAAAGGTCAAGATTCAACTTGTGGAGCCTGATAATCATCGCGTCAACGCAGCAGAAAGAGCAATCCAAACGTTCAAAAACCACTTCGTAGCAGGCCTCAGTTGTGTGGACCAACACTTCCCATTACAATTATGGGATGAACTTTTAAGACAAGCTGAAATTACACTTAATTTACTACGCACATCAAGACAAGACCCATCCAAATCGGCGTACGAAGAGCTCGAAGGACCTTTCGACTACAATCACACCCCACTAGCCCCACCAGGAACGAAAGCGCTGATTTACAACGACCCAAAGAACAGACGATCGTGGGAACAGCACGCCAAGGATGGATGGTATGTAGGGCCAGCGATGGCCCATTATCGGTGCAAACGATTCTGGATACCAGAAACTCGCAATTTTCGGACGGCTGCGACGTACAAACTTATCCCAAAACATTGCAAGCTACCTGTCGTTGACGAGGTGGACGAAAAAATTATAGCAGCAGAGGAGTTAGCGCAAGAGTTGAAGGGAACGGTACCCCATACAGCAGCACAAAGGGTGAGACACACAAAATTAGTGCGAACACTCACCAATTTCGTTTCTTCCAATGCCAATCCATCAGGATTGAGACCTACTACGACAGCTCAACCTTCCACATCCTCCGACACAAGCGAAATGTTACGCCAGCAACCGAGGGTGCATTTGCGCGTCACGAGGGCAAACGCCCCAATGCCAGAAAATATGGAAGAACAAGAAATGGAGCACGACGCACACGAGTGGTACGCCACCCCACGCCCTCCTCGAGAGACCAGACCAAAAAAGGGAAAGAAAAACCAACGAGTACGACAGCCCACCACCGAGGGTGCGCAAGCACCGAGGGTGACAACGCAGCAACAAGCAACGCCACCACCGAGGGTGCCAACGATCACACAAGACGACGACGAGGGTGACGCACCAACATCCCCAGTGACACCAACACCACGACGCTCGGACCGACTACGCCAGGTAGTTGCGCTCATTGCGCCACGCGTCGTGGGAGGAATAATCTCTCAGCAAGCCCTGAACAAAGTGGTAACAAATGGTTATATGACAAATAACCCAGCTTGGATTCCTGAAAATTTATTGGAAACTGAACTCACTGTGTCTGCGCCAATAGATTTGCAAGAGCTTTGCAATGGTGTGGTGCACCCTGTCACGAAAGAAACCATCACAAAGTATGAAAAACTTATCAACGATCCACTGTTGCGAGAGACCTGGCTAGAGGCGATGTGCAGAGAGCTAGGAAGGTTAGCACAGGGATACAAGGACGTGAAATTCACGGACACGATCGATTTTCTCAGCCTTGACGAAATTAGGGAGATCCCCAAGGACAGGACGGTAACATATGCGCGAATTGTTGTCGATTACCGCCCTCACAAACCAAACGAACCCTATCGTGTGCGAATCACAGTGGGGGGCAACCTCATCAAGTACCCAGGCGAACTCACCACTCGTACTGCAGACCTTACTACTGCGAAAATCGTGTGGAATAGCGTCATTAGCACGCCAGGGGCACGGTACATGATAGCAGATATTAGCAACATGTACTTACAAACACCCCTCGATCGGCCAGAGTACATGTACTGCGAAAATCGTGTGGAATAGCGTCATTAGCACGCCAGGGGCACGGTACATGACAGCAGATATTAGCAGTCACTCGACACAACAGGATATATCCAGATACGAACTGATACTATTTTTAAAACATTGAACCTATGAAAAATGATATGTTTCCATTCCAGCTCATATGTTTCTGTGATCACGGATAGTTTAAATCCTACGTAGAGTAGGAACTCATAGCACGGTCTAAACACAAGGATGCAAATCTATTTTTGGGAATTTCTACGGGCCGTGGATCATAGGTACACTAGGCTTTATTTAAACGAACATATAATTATCTGTTCTATCCTCTAACAATACTTTGTGGCCTATAGTTTAACAGCTTCTGGAGTTTTTGATGCTTGACCATGATCTTCCCCCCTCCCCCCTTGCCGATCTGACAGAAATAAGCCGTAGTGTTGGCCATGGTGCTCCCCCATTGCTACCAACGACCCAGTATATGCCTGAGACCATTGTGAGTGTGAGCATTTTTTTTGCCATGATTGGCCCAACAGAACTACATCCATAAAATTATTTGCATCCCCGGCAGCGATTGATCAATTCAACGGGCTCCTACACAAGAGAAGATATGACAGCATCATAAAAAGGGTACGAATGCGCTGGCGGTGCTCAGCCCTTCCCATGCACGTGGAGAAGATCTGGGAGATGCCATGCGGTGTCACTATCTAAGGTTGAGGTGGTATTAAAATTTAAAGACTGTCAGCAGTGAAAGATACTGTTATTTTTTGCAGTTTGATGTCAATTTTTTCAGCCCTTCCTCACGGCCCTCTGCATCAGATTGACAGCTGAGATCATCATACATCTAATTGTATTTATGGGGATGTCCCGAGGTGTCACCAGGTTGCGGCGTGGTCATCAGTACGGCACACACCATGGTCTCATTCTTGTCTTGTCTCGACCAGTAACATAGGTTGTGTGCTCCTTTGATTTGCAGTTTGATTCGTGGGCTGAGGTTTTATCTACCTTAGAGTCGCCAAATAAAATCGATTGGACCTATAAGAATTCTCCAGTCTTCTGGTAGCAGCGTGGTCTGATTGCCGCCAATGTTGACTTTCAAGGTGACAGCCAATCTACTATTTATGAGGATTGGGTATCAACCTTGACATTTGGAGTCAGAGGAGTTCACGGGTCGGGAGAGGGAAGAATAAACAAAGTTGGAGTGCCAATGGCTGTCTTCCTGGCTTACTCATAGGCTATGGGATAGGTGCTTATTGGAGGAGAGTCCAAAGTTGACAAGCTATGAGTATTTGGATCAGTGGTAGAGAAAGTTAGATCTCTGTGAACTTTCTTCACTATGGTAGATAGTAGAAAGGCACCTATGATAAGGCTGCGAGGGTCATTTAGTTGGTTGACATTTGCATGGCATGGCAATTGTACTCCACCAGATGATTATGAGACCACCAAGCTTCAAGTCCCATATCATTTGATTTGATACCAAGTGCCCGGTGGTTGATGACGACGGCAAAAAATGTTCACCAGTGACTGGTGAACCATTTCCAGAAAACGGATTTTTTTTACTGAGTTCATGTAAATATTTATCGAAGCTGGTAATTTTAGGGAATCATATGTACCATCTTCGGCTTGTACTTTTCATTCCTCCCCTGAGTCATGTCTTCTATAATTTGTTTGCTCCTCTTACTCCTACTTCTGTCTCGGATGCCATGACCATGAAGCACACCATGACATCATCACTTTGTGTTTTCAATTTTTCCTCAGAGGAATTGATACACTCTCCTCTCTCCTCTTCATCGCATGGAGGGTCTAGTCTCCATCGACTTCACCAAGATCAAGGGCATAAATCTGCACACAAGATATTGCAGGGGGTGATTCATGTGATCCACTGCTTACAGAAGGAGCTGCAGCGCTTCAATAAGATCAGTCTTCATGGCTGACTCATCCGGTAGGTGTTTATGGGAGGAGAGTCCAAAGTCGACAAGCTTTGTTTGCCAGCAACACACCGAACGGCGGATATTTTAGCGATTATATCCAGTATCATTGAATATCGTCTGTTTGTACAATTATCGCTACAAATAACTCCGTTCGGTGTGTTGCAGTTGCAGGTGGATAATAATTTAGGTTGTCCAGGCTGACATCCATGCCAGGCAGCTACTCCGCTGCATTCCCACCGCTTTGCGGTCCTGCCATGTTGTGGGTGTGTGCATACCTCATGTGCCCTGGCCATGCCTAAGATCGGCTCTGCCTTACTTGTCTAGAGGCCAGAACACACACACACACACACACATCAGTCTTCAAATCTTCAAGTCCCATGTCATCTTGTGTATGCCGGTTTTGTGCGTGGTTGTGTGTGTCTTGTCCCGATCGTGGATGAGTTTTGGATGGAGTTGATCTTGCGTCTCCGCCTTCCAGTATATTAAATTCCCACGTTATGAAGAAATATAAAAAATTTACAAGAAAAATTCATTCAGGAATAGGTATGTCAATCGTAAAACCTTATCAGACGTCAATTATACTAAATCAATTCCTACGTATAAATGTATTGAACGGTCTGGCACAACCTGTGTTTGAATCTCCGCCTCGAGATCCGGTGGAGTTTCGACTTCACTCCACCCTGTTCTTCACTACCTTTGACCAGATCGAAGTCATTCACGCGGCTCTTGCTTCCTTGAACATTGACCCGCCTTTGTTTTGCAGGATCACATACAGTTAGTACGATACTGCTCCCCATGTATGAACCACAGCCCAGCGCGGCGAAACCCGAAGAGCGTTTGCTTCCATCAATCCAGAAAAGGCGGCACGGTTGACCAGTCCCATCGGCGCTCACAACGCGTGGTTTTGCAACGATCGATCATCGTAGCATTCGTAGCATTCGTAGCACATAGTCGCCGCGCCGCCAAAGTAGTCGAGGCGAAGAGATCGATCGATCCCATTTTTCGCCCTCGTCGAAGATCGAAGGTCCCTTGTCTACCTCTATGATCATCTTTGCATCCTGCGCCGACGTGAACAAGACAAACAACACCAAGATGGTCGCTCACAACATCAAAAGCCGCGACGGCGCCACAACTTCGACCAACGCGGAGGCCTACAAGAGTTTTCCCAGCGACGCCGTGGCCATGGACGACATAACCGCCGCCAAGTACGGCGCGGATCGCCTCGGATCCATCCCCTACGACGAGATGCGCCAAGACGCCGCTAGCTTGCCGGGATTGGCCCCCGTCTCACCGTGCTTCAGCGAGGACTCCTCGGTCGCTTCGAGCTCCCCCCGATCCATCACGGGGAGGTACACCGACGTCGAGGCCAAGTATCGCGTCGATACGCGCATCCTGGGCACGGGCCATCACGGCTCCGTCCGCATGTGCACTGACAGATCCACCGGACGACGACTGGCGGTCAAGTCCATTCGCAAGTCCGATCCGGTCGTCGACGAAGATGCCTTGAGCCGCGAGATACAGCTGTTGGGCGAGGCGAGGCATCGAAACGTCGTCCGCCTCGTGGATCTGCACGAAGACGCCGAGTACTTGCACCTGGTGACCGATCTGTGTTCAGGAGGGGAGCTATACGATCGGATAGTCCAACGATCCGAGGAAGAGAACGGCATGCCGTGCTTCGCCGAAGACGAAGCCGCCAGGATCGTACACCAAATACTCACGGCGGTGGCGTGCTTGCACCGTCGCGGCATCGTCCACCGAGACGTCAAGCCCGAGAATATACTCTTCGAATCGACTCGTCCGGATTCGCAAATCAAGATCGTCGACTTCGGCTTGGCAGCCAAGCACTATTCAGGTCTCGAGCCTCCCATGAACCAAGTCGTCGGGACGCCGTATTACATCGCCCCCGAGGTGCTGAAGAGGAAGTACGACGCTTCGTGCGACCTTTGGTCCGTGGGGGTCATCGCATATATATTGCTGTGCGGGTATCCGCCGTTCAACGGAGCGGACAACCGCGAGGTATACAACGCGGTGCGGAAAGGACGGTATCGCTTCCCCTCGCACGATTGGTCTCGAACCAGTCGAGAGTCGAGGGACTTTATCAGAAAGCTGCTGCAGAAGGATCCGAGCAAGAGGATGACGGCCGAGGAGGCGCTGCGGCATCCGTGGATCGCGAGGCACGCAGCCAACAGCAGCAACGAAAGCCGCAGAGATGTGCACATGGCGTCTCCCGCGGACGTCGAGGAGAGGGACGAGGACTGGTCGATTGAAGTGGTCTTTGGGGGGGTGGCGGAGGACGATTCCGTGCTCTGCGAAGATGGTGTGGATCGGTATACAACGATGAGGGGGGCGCCGTTGCTCCCCGACCTGCCTTAACTTATCTTGTATAACATCAAGCATATTTTGAAGTCTGGTATTGAACTTGTAAACACTTTTTTGTTATATTTTGGTCGACCAAGAGTCGTTATCACCGTCTCTGGGCTCTTTGCTCAAGTTGTATATTCAAATGAAATTATAATTACCCATCGTGAAGGCGAAACATGTAGTGTGTGGTTGATCTTACATTCCAGCATGCACATGTGTCATGTGACTTATTGCGATGCTGGTGATTATCTTTACGTTGGTTGTATGACAAGGGGCCAATGGAGAGGTATCATCCGGTCGACATGTAGTCTTCAAGGGCAGCAGAGTTACAAATTCTACTGGCTGGCATATCTCGATCTCCTTTTTCATATTCAAGACAAGCTCTTGTAGCATGTGAAAATTCAAAGTTGAATTCCAGCATGTACCTCCTGATAACATCGCAATCGTCGCGCTCCCACATCCACTTGCAACACCCGGTTACATGCCACAAGATAGGCAGAGTGCAGTGAACCTGAGTCATGCAATGTAGTAAAAAGCAACGATTGGCTGGCACATGGCTCTAATGCATGGCATCTTACATGCATCTTCTCTTTGTTATGGTAATATAAGACTTGGAGTCGGTTCAAGTCATCTTTCAAACAAGACTTGGGATGAGCAGTTACTGCTGCAGCAACGTATCACCATAGCATCTCACACATCAATTCTTTTGCTTCTTCAAAAAGTATCATTAACAATGATCACGTATTGAATCGGACTAGATGCTGTCTAAAACAAAGTCTCTGATACAGGCCTACCGAAATCCTGCACGATCTTTTCGATTGGTTAAAGAAATTGGCCGGATGACAAGGAAACGTTGATAGTGTCTCATGTGTCTGGCGCTCTCATGGATGTGCATTGCATGGTAGCCAGCCAAAAATGCAGGTGAGACGATGGTGCTGCTCAACCTCAAGCGACGCCCCGAAGGCACGAAGCACTACCAACAACCACCCACAACCTACGACTGATTGATAAATCCCCCCTTTTTCCCGGAGATAGCCCAGGATGGAAAAACAACCAGGACGCCCAGGATATGGTTGGGTGCAGCGGCGAGGCATGGGGAAATGTGTGAGGGATTATTATCATGCTCAAGGGGTGATTAATGAGGATTATATAGCGCGCAAGTGGACAAGGTATTGGATCGGATTTGGTCCGGGCAGTGGATTTTTAAGGGAGAAATTGAGTCAACGAGCAGAATACGAAGGGGAACGCCCGGGGAACGAGCTCAAGGGGTGATAACGAAGGGGGAGACCTGGGAAACGTACACAGACAGACAACAAACAATTCACTCGGGGGCTCAGACCATGTGCACCGTCAGAGTCAGCTTGGCACTGGCATGCCCATGAAGGGGTGTGCTAGATCATATGGAGAATGATCTACGTACCCGCTACCCGCATATGGGTAGGAGAACACAGGCACGCGTGGAGACAGACTGTGCAAACTCAGCGGCCGCCATTGTTGGCAAACAGTCAACTAAGCTACGATTACGACAATGACACTGCGTATAGTTCGTGTCTAGGGTTTGAGTGACATCCTGTGGATGGCACTGTTCTTCCCTGCTCTAGCAGGTTTAGCACTCATGAAGTGTATAAAATACATGGGTTCCACACGGCTGGCTTCATCACCATCTGGCACGAATAATGAGTTTTATGACCAAGTTCACGGCAGGCTTATGCCCCCTCCCAGAGGTCTATCATGCAGGTTTGGTAGTTGAGGTCATTAGCAATTGAAATGTATGCAGATGCAGGGGGAGGGGGGGTGCCAGATTGCCAGCAGGTTGTAGCATGGGTGTCTGTGTGGCAGATACCAAGGTCTTTCTCTCTCTTGTCTTGTCATGGGCTGTCAGTTGTGTGTTGTGATCTAGCACGTAGGAGGTGGTTTTATCTACCCTAGTCTGCAATATAGTAACTAAATGTATAGAAAGTTGACTGATGTGAGCTGTGTATCCGGTACAAAACTCACAGAGGTATAGTAATCAAACCGGAAATAATCGGTGCCCGCCCTGTTTCACCAACATAAGGTAAGACTACCTAATGTATTTTTGATCTATCAATATCAGATAGAAATTCCTCCTTTCATATCTCTATGTGCAAATCAAAATTTGCAAGAATAGGGTAACACTATAAATTACAGTTTGGTCCGGATATTTTTTAATCTTATACACTCAAGCTTCATAACAGGGAAATGACGAATGTTTGTTGGGGATTTCAACACCTCAAATTGTGTTTTCTTGACTAAAGCTTTCTCTATTTTCATGTGATGCATTTTTTTTAGAATATGCAAGGAAGATACACATTTGTGATTTCAGCCATGCACCACCGAATTACAGACTTGAGTAAGATATTGCTTCAGCAATATGTCTATGTCCCTTTAATGATATGATATTGTTTTGACAACTCATAGAGCTTATTCCCCTGGGGATGTTGGAACATGGCAATACTGGTAAATCTCATATCAATATTTTTTATGCACATATTCTTTTGAAAGCTCATGCTAAATAATATTGGAAAGCCCTCGTCAAGAGAAACAATTTGACATGTCGAAAAGACTAAAATACCTGGGAATTAAACATTTTCAACTATTGTTACATTGTATACTGTCTACCTCAAACACACAGCCCACACCCCTACTGTTTTTAGCTATGGGTAATAATTAGTATAACATGTTCTCCGTTATTATAAGATACGTACATGATGCATTTAGGTAATTTTTCTCTCCATGTTGACTATTGTGTGGTATGTAATCCGTGCAGGGGCAGAAATTTCACCCACAGCATGCATGAATGCCCTTCAGTTCCCACTATGTAGTACGGTCAAATCACCGTCAATGTTGATGCCAATTGCAACATACCATTCTTTATTATATGAGGTAAAGAATGGTACTAGGGGGTACACTCATACCACGCTCATACGTACTTACGTACCCAAAAAAATCTTGGCGGCCGAGCGCGGAAACGGAC